>JAWPHD010011433.1:0-84025 GCA_037043455.1 Cyrtodaria siliqua
CGTCACGTACAGGTACACTTCATGTTTATCAAATAAACAAAGTTTTAATTCAATACCTTCCAAACTGTAAAAGAACTTCAATCCACAAGATTGTATATGCTGAAAAAAGTCTGTGTACTACGTGCAATGGCAATAACTCGGCATGAAATTGACAGAGCCGCACCAAAATTGTGTCACGTATATCTCACTTCATGATGATCACGTACACAAAGTTTCAATTTAATATCTTTACTCTTTAATATGACCCTGCTAGCGATTGAATTCATGATCCCGCACATACGAAGCAGATGCGCTACCACTACACCATCCCTGTGTTGAAAACTTGTACACTTGTCATATTTTTGCAATGGATTTATATTCAACTATCAGTACATGTAGTTCCAATAATTTACATCTTTATCTAGAATACGCCAGCTACTTCTACACCGGTCAAAAAGACAGCTTCACCTGACAATGATGTTGCACAGAGTGAGCAAAGTACATGCCAGACGCAATCATGTGACGTAACAGAAGCACATCACAGGTAAACTATTAGAATGACACGTTATCATTTTGTAAGTTTTTAGTGAAATGAATTAAAACAAACACCAAATTAAGACAAACACATTGTAATAAACATTCAATTTTAGTTTAAACAAGAGGTCAATGACCTTGAAGTTCTACTGATAGGTTTTGATTGCTAGATCAGCATTCCTTATAAAACACAGTTAAAGTCTTTAAATGGTACCTAATGAATATATATATACAGATACAGGTTTAAAATTAAAATAATTTTTAAACCAAAAATGTGTTCATGTGTCACGAACCTACAGCCTCACTCCAGGTCATCAGTGTTAAGATAGGAAATGTGCCAGCGCACGCACATACAAACACAAACACGCGAGCCGGCCGGCCGGTGTATTATTACTAAAATAGTTATTCTGTTTTTCTAGCACAAGAAAACGCCAAAAGCTGTCACAAGAAGATGTTTGGAAAGTGCAGATCCGGTTTTGACAGGAGCAGAGGGAAACGTCATTGTTGGAGAGAGAGAAGATTTCGCTACAGATAGAGGTGTTGCGATTAATTAAAGAAAACCTTCAGCGTGAAAGGAACGAGTCGAGAAACATCACCGTCACGGAACTGTTAGCATCAATGCAATAAATTATAAGAACAAACTATATCATATGTCAATAGTTTATGCATTTAACATGAAATAAAATTTCTGCTATATATACGTCTGTATAATCAGGGGGGAGGACGTAAACCTGCTCATGACGAGCTTTAAGTGGAGAAAATGTTTCTGATGTGACAAAATGGCGATTTTTGGATGATTTTCGTTATTGTCGGAAGCAATTTTGACAGGTAGGCGCATATCATATGATTTATTTGTTAAATGATTGTGTTAATAAGGGGCTACTGTATCTCCGATTCACTCGGTTTTTTATTTCAATGTCCTAGCTAGCGGATTTAAAAAGTTATTCCATGTACAGTTTGAGAATGTCTTTGTTTACAAAGTTGAATCTGTCCTTGCCGTGCCTTTTTTTCGCATTTTAAAAGAAAATACATTGTTTATACATGGTTTAAGCGTGGAAATCGTATAGAAAATACAAAATCAGTCTTATTTTCCTTCATGAAGTTTTGGGGAGGCATTTATGGCCGAAAAAAACAGGTTTATGCAGATTTTGGCACATGACTGTAACTTTATGCAATTTTGGTTCCCTGATGAGGCCAAGTAATTGGACGAAAAAATTCATTCCTGACTCTACTACGTTAAAATAAAGAACAAAAGCTGATCCAAAGTATCTAATAATATTTTTCAGAGAGACTGTAACAATGCCGAGATATAGGAAGAAAACTTCCCTAACGTTGTATGGTAGGAAAGGCCGGAACCGATCCAAAATAGTAAATGTAGTATCTCCAACTAAAAACTATAAACGGCCTTGTATAAGATCTACACCTATACGGTTTAAACGGCCAATCATATATTCAAAATCCCCTATTGTCAAAGCAAGGTTAACGACATCACCTAGTAGTCACTCTTCCTTGACAAAGATATACACGGCAACGAAATTGTCGGAATCGCCAGTAAAAATCAACGACTTCATGGCCGATTCTATTTTGGACGATGTTATTGTGACTCCTGTTAAAATTCAACAAGGACTAAGCATGTGCGTGCAAGAATGTTCACCAATCAGAACATTAAAGTCTAAGAAAACGTTACAATTTGGACATGCCACCACAGACGCAGCTGAAACAGTAACAATAGGAAAAGTCAGTAGTCAGGAGAATGTGACAAAAAGTGCAGATGAAATTTCTGAAACAATGCAGCTCTTGTCTAGACTAGTAAATGAAGGCACTTACTCCACATCTAGTATATCATTTCAGTTATTTCGCGATTCCCTTAAGTGGCATGCGTCTGAGAATACTTCCGCAATGCGATATTCAGAGGCGACCAAAGAATTCTTCTGGACTGGGAAACGTTTGCTTGGGGGTCAGTTTTTACGTTTTATGCGAGGATTTGCACACACAAGAGCTGCATTGTTTCAGAAATTTCATCTGCACTTTTTGTCACATTCTCCTGACTACTGACTTTTCCTATTGTTACTGTTTCAGCTGCGTCTGTGGTGGCATGTCCAAATTGTAACGTTTTCTTAGACTTTAATGTTCTGATTGTTGAACATTCTTGCACGCACATGCTTAGTCCTTGTTGAATTTTAACAGGAGTCACAATAACATCGTCCAAAACAGAATCGGCCATGAAGTCGTTGATTTTTACTGGCGATTCCGACAATTTCGTTGCGTGTATATCTTTGTCAAGGAAGAGTGACTACTAGGTGATGTCGTTAACCTTGCTTTGGACAATAGGGGATTTTGAATATATGATTGGCCGTTTAAACCGTATAGGTGTAGATCTTATACAAGGCCGTTTATAGTTTTTAGTTGGAGATACTACATTTACTATTTTGGATCGGTTCCGGCCTTTCCTACCATACAACGTTAGGGAAGTTTTCTTCCTATATCTCGGCATTGTTACAGTCTCTCTGAAAAATATTATTAGATACTTTGGATCAGCTTTTGTTCTTTATTTAACATAGTAGAGTCAGGAATGCATTTTTTCGTCCAATTACTTGGCCTCATCAGGGAACCAAAATTGCATAAAGTTACAGTCATGTGCCAAAATCTGCATAAACTGTTTTTTTCGGCCATAAATGCTCCCAAAACTTCATGAAGGAAAATAAGACTGATTTTGTATTTTCTATACGAATTCCACGCTTAAACCATGTATAAACAATGTATTTTCTTTTAAAATGCGAAAAAAAGGCACGGCAAGGACAGATTCAACTTTGTAAACAAAGACATTCTCAAACTGTACATGGAATGACTTTTTAAATCCGCTAGCTAGGACATTGAAATAAAAAACCGAGTGAATCGGAGATACAGTAGCCCCTTATTAACACAATCATTTAACAAATAAATCATATGATATGCGCCTACCTGTCAACATTGCTTCCGACAATAACGAAAATCATCCAAAAATCGCCATTTTTTCACATCAGAAACATTTTCTCCACTTAAAGCTCGTCATGAGCAGGTTTACGTCCTCCCCCCTGTATAATGCTCCGTTTGATATCTCCATGAAAACGTAATCAGATACATGTAGTCACTTAAAATAAATTCTCTATTATTTCTATAATTGCATAACTACATAGTTAAGCAAAATAAGCCCTCGCTATATAGTCGCGGATAGCATTTCCATCTTCTGGTCCCTCATATGTTTCTGGGCCTGGTTGCTGTTGGTTGGCACCTCCGTCGGGGCCATCTAAGAGTGGCTCATTCATGTTCTTGCTGATGTTATGCAACACAGCACATGCCATCACTATATTAGATGTTTTCGTTGGACTCATCATTGTCTGAAATTTACAAACTTTATCATTAAAACTCATTATGAGCAGTAATAACACATTTAATACACATTGTTTTAGGTGCATTTGTCCTTTGTCAGAAGGGTTACTGGGAATTGACAGAATATAGTTTATTGAAATGTTTGAAAACAGTAGATTTTAATACAGTGTAAGTTATTTTAAAACTTTGAAGTAAGTTTGTGAATCCATTCCACTGAAACGTTAGTGTAAATGTATAAAAAAGAGAACCGAGTGTTATCAAGTGATCCATTGTTGTAATTTTGGATTTATGAAAAACTTAATATTTGAGCATTAGAATTATCATACATACTTCCCCATGAAGCACTCCAAATCTCCGTTTCCACTGACCAAATGTCCTCTCAATCGTACACATTGTTCCACAGTGTGCAGCTTGGTACCTCTCTTGTGCCCTTCCCTGCGTGTGTCTATATGGTGTTAACCTGTAGCGCTTGCTTGCGTAGCTAAATAAGAAATCAATAACTTTTTTTCTTAAATGACATAACAATTAGGAGTGCGTTACATTACAATAACATGAAAATATTCACTTCATTAAGCTTGCTTTCTAATGAACGTAAAAATCTGTTTAATTTTACAACACAAACCCGTTCTTCAAAGTATTTCCATGTGTGTTGAGGTCATAAAAAATGCAAACGTGCGAATTAAAGATCATTAACGGTTATATTTATTAGCGAATACTTAAAATACTTGTAAATGAGCATGCGTAAAAATAATTACGAGTGATGTTTTGCCTGGCCGATTAAGGCGGTTATATTATAGTTGCAGAGTTCAGATTCGCAACATATGTAAGTTAAATGTGCTATAAAGTAAGTATAATCTTAGAAACGTTGTACATTTATTGAACTTTTTTGCTATTGTTGGCAGGATAGTGACTTTAATATTGTTGTACGATACTGTTGCTGCATTACCTAAATTTTCGTACTAAACCACCGCAGTCATGTTCAGCACATGTTAGGCTATGTATGACAGTTGATGTGTTGTGGTGTAGGCAGACCACTTCCTGGGTAGAACCAGTAATACGTCCCGCCAACGTAAAGAATCGACACATTTATGTCCTTGACATGATCTATTTGGTGATCTACTCTTTCTTTAAACCTATTTATAATTGTATGTTATATATGAAAACAAAAAATGTTACCGACATATACTTCAGGTACTTGACCTTATTTAATAATTGTCAGTGATTGTGCGTGACCTTGACATTACATTTAAGATAACATGAAACCAGTGTGGGTCATTCACTAACTATAGGCAGTAAGCCTATGAAGTTTCATGATATTTGTTTGAGGGGGAGAGGAGTTACAGAACGGAAAAAGATTTTCATAAGGTAATGGTGACCTTGACCTTAGTCCTCAAAATCCTCTTATCACAGACCGTCCACTCACGAAATTTCATTATATTTGCTTCAGTGGGAAGTACTTACAGCGTGGGCAGACAATGTTATGTCTAAAGCCGGAATGATGGACAAGTGACACTAGTTAACCGATGCATTTCGATATGGTGTTTAGTTCATACCCACCCCGATCGGTGTAACAAGTTAAAGGGAAACAACCCATTATAATACGTTTTTCTCTCCAGTTGAGATAGGAAGGAGTAGTCGCTCCTGTTAAAAATTATCAGTTACTTTTTCGTACACACTATCTCCTAGAATCACGCCATCTTCGAGGTCTCTGTTATTTGCTTCCAAGAAATCACTAAGTACTGATAACCTGAATACCAAACTGTCATGGTTAGATCCTGGCCAGGCTATATTTATGAAGGTGAATTTCCCTGAAATTAAATAATAATAGTTGAATGGTCCTGTCTAGTTAAATGAAGCAATAAGGATCATCCTCTCACCTCATGCAGTCCACACATTAAGATTCATGATATTTGCTACATATGTCTACTAAGGAGTTGCGGAAATGGATTTTCATGATCGGATCATGGCGACCTTGACATTTGACCTACTGACATCAGAATCGACGTTAACTGAAAGAATAAAAAACCCACAAAGAACGCGAGGACAAGAAGTAAAAAATCACAAAACCGAAATCGTAAACGTATGCTGGCTGACTTGTTCCAAGTCGTGTAGGCGGAATGAAGACACGACAACACGACAAATATCATATTTGTCGAGTTGACGGGACGAAGACACAACATGACAAATATTACGCGACATCTCAACATTCAGAGGGCGCCAACACGACATATTTATGTGTCACATTGTCATTATGTTGTGTATGAAAATGTTGTGTTATTGCCTTTTATTTGTGGTGTTGTCGTGTCTTCGCCAACATGACATTTTCATACCCACCAACATGTCAACACATACATTTGTTGTGTCGGCACCCTATAAATGTCGAGTTGTATTGTAAACTTTGTCGTGTTGTCGTCGCCACATGACAACACAACAAATAAGGTTTTTGTCGTGTTGATGTGTCTTCGCCTAAACCAACCGGACATGGCACAAATCAGCCACCATAAAATGCACAAATTACGGTGTCTGGTTAGGGCCATTATGATACGACAACTCGACATTGCGATACAACAATGCGACATTGCGATTCAACATCGCGACAATTAATATGTATCGCAATGTCGCGTTGTTGCATTGTCGCCCACGACATTCTTTCAATACAACATCACCAATTATGTCACGATGTCCTATCGCAATGTCGCGATGTTGTATCGCAATGTCACATTGTCTAAATGTTGCCAATGACAATGCAACATTCTTTCAATTGTGGTGATGTCGCATTGTCATTTGCGACATTATGACAAATGAAGGAAGGTCGCATTGTCATGGGCGACACTAAGACAATGCGACATTTCGATACAACATCGCGACATTGCGATACGACATCGCGACATAATTGGTGATGTCGTATCATAATGTCGCGTTGTCATATCGCAATGTCGAGTTGTCGTATCGCAATGTCGTATCGCAATATCATGATGTTGCATTGTCGGGCGTTTCATTGTCGCCCACGACAGTGCGACATTGTATCTGGCCCAAACCAGACACCGTAACAAACACATAGGCGAAAATACGCAAACAGAATTTTTTTTCTAGATTCCACAATTTGGAAATGGCGAGGCGTTGCTTAAAATCTTAGGTTTATACTAACTTCAAACTTCGGTCTCCAGTTTACAAATAATTTTTCATGTAACGGAGAACTGTCGCAAAAGACACAACATGACAAATATTACGCGACAACTCAACATTCAGAGAACAGATTTTTGTGTCCAGTTGTCGTGTATGAAAAATTGAAAATGTTGTATAGTCACTTTTTATTTGTCATGTTGTCGTGTCTTTACAACACGACCATTTTACACGATAACTCGACATTCAGAGGGCACCAACATGCCATATTTATGTGTCGAGTTGTCGTGTATGAAAATGTTGTGTTGTCGCGTTTTAGTTGTCGTGTTGTAAGTGTGTCTTCGCCCCGCTAACATGACAAATACCTTATTTGTCAAGTTGTGTTGGCGGGGCAAAGACACAACAAATTTTGCTCGACAAATAAGGCATTTGTTGCGCTGTCGTGTTGACTGAGCGACAACACAATAAATAAAAGTCGCGCGCAACACAACATTTTCATACCCACAAACATGACAACTCGACACATAAATATGTTGTGTCAGCGCACTCTAAATGTCGAGTTGTCGCGTATATTTTGTCGTGTTGTTGTCTCTTCGTCCCGCCACGCGACAACACAACAAATAAGGTATTTGTCATGTCTTTGTCCAGCCAACACGACAGGGCATAAATCATCCACCATAAAACGCGCAAAGGAGATTAAGTACGCAAACCGAATTTTAATTGGAAAATGACAAGTTGTCGCCTAAAATCTCAGGTTTATACCAACTTTTTATCTCCGGTTTACAAATAATTTTACTAAGATTTTTCATGTAAAGGAGAACTGTCGCAAAAGTAGAAGGCAAACTCTGTTTAATTTTAATGTAAATATTTGTTCGTGGCAAAAATGTTTGGAAAATTTAGGTGGAGGTACGGATGCGTCCCATTTGTTGAACATGTTCTAATATCCCATGGAATCAAGCGATAAAATGTGCATATTTTGCACAGTAAATCCCATGCTCCTGGTAAATAGTGCATGGTTCCTGAACTATTCATGTTGGAGAAATGTGTCTAACAGTTGAACAAAATGTCCATTCATTTACAAGTTCTGTGGAGAGATTGGTTGTGGTTGTGAGGTGTTAGGGTTCAGTGAAAAGCCTCACCATTATATCAAAGCAAATATAACTTTAAAACCCTAGAGATTACTAGTTTAAAAAATATTAATATGATCATTTGGGTATAAAGTCTATGTCAAGGCAGGCTTTTTATATTATAATATAAATATCTGGTCAAGATCAGTGTGAGTTGGTAATTGGTCTGATGGTAATTAGTTAATATAGTGAATGCTTAACTCAGGCATCAAAGCAATACATGCATTAAAATAATACTTCTGAAATATTTATGTTCAAAATTGTTACTAATTTTTACTAATTTATTCTGGATATCAGGTCAAAGTCAAGACCAGTCAGGTTGAGTGTATCTTGCTGGCCGATCAATGATTTGTTATGATCAGATGGATATGGAATGTCCACATTAATTGATCCAATTACTCAAAATAGGTTTCTATGATGCAGAAAAAAAAAAGTATAAACTATGCTAAAGATGATGTAAATTAAGACTTTTAAAGATTTTCATAGTGTTTTGAGTATAGGAATTAGGTAATCTACAATATTGTGTTAAATTGTTCTTTCCTTTGGTTACTCAGTTTTCAATTATTAGACATACACTTTCCAAAACAGCAAAAGTTTATATCATTCAGCCAGAACTTCAACTTTTAAAATTAAATATTAACTTAAAATGGCACCATCTATAAAAGAAACAGCAAATATAACCTTATTTAACTTTCAATGTGGATTGAAGCTGTAATACACAGATGGAAATTAATGATTAAACAAACTGTATGATGCAGATGGAGACAACACAAACATTAAGTTGAAAATTATGCGTGTGCAGCATTTAAATGAAGATTTTTTCAACATTTTCATAATTTAGTAGGTATTTTTCAATGTTCAGTTAGTATTGTCATTGGTATGTTTTTACTCAGCTTTCAAGTATTAGACAAACCGTTTCCACAACAACCAAAGTTAAGATGATTCAGACAGAACTTTTTGAAATTCTGAGTTAAACCTATTAACTTAAAATTAAATATGGCAAATGGCACTATGTCTAGAGAAGAAACACAAAATATACAACTTTAATATTTAACACTGTGCAATGATGCTTTTATACACATGTGAAAAGAACTATATTATCAGGTAACTTTTTAAATATACTTGTATATATGTTCTTGTTCATTTTATATACATGGTTATTACATGTAAGTGTAACTTTATAGTGTTTGTACTTATATATGTGAATCTTCAATATGGAGCAAATAAAGATATATATAGTATACATTTTGTTGAATTAATATTTTCATTTTAAACTTAAAGTGTAAGACATACCCTTTCCTACACTCTCAAAGTTCAATGCATACCATCAACATAATGATAAAATATAACCTCATGTAAAGGGCCTCACCACAACAAACAGGAAACAGCTGACTTTTATAATATTTTCAATGTTTGAAGCGACCAAAATGTAAAAATGTAAACACTGGCGTTCTCATGTTTTCTCTACATAGAGGACAAATCAGCATATAGTCACAACAGGTAATGGTAATTCTCACTTTCTTTAAATGCCAACTTGTGACCATTCTTTTGGAAATTCAACAGTTGCGATCTAGAGACTAGAGTGGAGAAATTTATGTAAAGAAATGAAAAGTGGTGGGGTAAAAATGGAAACGCTACAAGTTAGCTTACCTTCGTGGTCACAAACAGCAAGTACATTTAAACTTTGGAAATGCTTCCTGTTCTGGAACGTTCTCTTGTTAAGGACAGGCTTTTGGATGCGAATGTGTGTACCATCAATGCACCGAATAACATTTGGGAATCCTCTCTTCTCAAAGAAACCTGCTTTTATTGTCTCCTTCTGTTCCCGAGACTGTGGCCAGATAATAAAATTCTCCTGGACTCCACACAGTTCTGTCGTAACATCCTCCAGGACACGTGATACTGTAGATTTGTCATACCCTAGTGTGTCCCCAACAGTTTGTAAAAAATTACCAGTGTCATAAAACCGCAGCGCAATTAAAACTTGCTCCTCAGCAGAAAGTGCACGATTTCTCGCTGTTGGGCGCTCTAGTTGCCGCTTTAAACGTTCTACAATGTATTCAATGGACTCTCTGCCAAACCTATACCTTTCTCTAAGTTCCCTGTCATTCATCTGACGATAAGCATGGCTTGCCCTATAGGTTCTGACATGTCTCCCTGCTTGGATGTTCATCAGAGCAGCATTGGCAGCCATTTTATTTTTACCGTTAAAAGTTAACGAGAATTTTAATGCAGCTCAAAGGTCCATTGACTTTAACGAGTATTTTAACATTTTCTTAACGGAAAAATATTTGAACAACAGCTTTTGACTAACGAAAAAATTTAACGGATAGTTAACGGGATAGTTAACGGATAGTTAACGTTTCTCCGTTAACTTAACAGGGGAAATCTCGTTAAATGTTTTGAACAACTGGCCCAATGTCTTCATAACTCTTATACAAACTATAATCATCGTACACAGCAGAAGTTGTTATAGTGTTACCACACACTAGGAGTTGCTAGTACCTCACACTTGCGATTTCATTGCTTGATCAATTAAAGAAGTGAGAGCTATATTGTCAGAGCTATATTGCTGTTATTGCACATGTCGTTATGTCACTGCCGGAACTAATTATGCCCTTAGGTGTTACTTGTTTATTCAGTTAGTGCATTACACGGATGACCCCTGTTGATTTGGCACTTCATTTATAATGATTACGTCTAAAAGACGGAGCGTTCATTTTATTGAAATTAACGGAGCGTGTACGTCCCGCTTTTTATTAACATTTGACTTTATGCAGATTATTTTGCATAATAAACGACATACTAGGATATAGAAACATGTATATGTGAACATTATAGTACAATAAATGCATATATGTAAGAAAAAAGGCACTTGTAAGGTATCATCTATAAAATGTAATTTGGACACCGTGTATTAAACGACCGAATTGGAAGCAATCAATTTGGCAATCGTGAACGCTGGGCCAATCCCGTCATTCTTCGGGATCCCGCCTTGTGTGTAAACAAATATTCAAGTTATTGAGCGGACATTATCAAAATTGTCAATTTTCAATAATTTAACTCCGTTGTTACCGGGACGACCTGGCTGGTTTCCGAACTTGATCTAGATATTATGCCTATAAATAGTATTTCCAAGTTTCATACTGATTGGATAATATTTGTTTGAGTTAGAGAGCGGACATCGCAACATTTAACGGACGGACAACTCCACGACATAATACGTCCCGTCTTAGGATGGGCGTATAAGAAGTCAATTTGTTTCGCCACCGTAATTAAACTAGAAGGGTGTAGACTATCGATTTTTTTTCTGTCTCCACCACAGAAAATCGACCATCATATAAAACATTACATGTGTTGTGAATGACCTAAAGTACCATATCAAAAATTAAATTAATTAGAAGTCTGTGTGCCAGTGTGTGGTATTACAGGTAATTTCAAATCAAGACGGTAACTTTCTGTACTCCCCTGGAGGAGCAAGTAGAGACATTACTCCTTTAATTAAATTGCTTTGTGAACAAATACATACACTGCCAGTCTGTTGGTTTAGATAATAATTGCATATTTGTTTATGTTAAAGCTTAAATCATGTATTGAATGTAAAATTTAAAACTGAGTTGTAACATTTCAACTAATGTCTGTTCGAAAAAATGCCAGTATATGGTTATAATGTATATATATATGGTTGCAACTTAAAATTAAAACATAAGTAAACTAACAGTGAATGTATCGTTCTGTAGCAACATGTCACTCAAAGTGATTTTTTTTCTCAAATAAACTGAATTGCTAATCGAGCCTAAAACTCTTCCAGTCTCAGTATTTAACTAAATTATCAAACAAAGCCAACACACTACCAACTGACGAAATACCATGATAAGATAAACGAAAGCACCCAGTATCAATAGTATATTTTATTATCATTGATCTTGCCAATAAAACAGAATCAAAGGAGTACTTGTATTTAGATTACAACATTTTTACCAAACTGAAATGGAGATAATTTCAAATTAATTAACTTGGTGTCACTGTTTTCCACTTCTTAATTTAAAGTGACAATCTATGTTGATATTTTAAAACTCACCGTTAGTTTTTCTTCATAACTTGCATTTGTTTAGTCATTAAGATAAATTATAAGAAAGAATAGTAAAAAGATAATATTTTTTGCATATTACTGACTGTTGATTATATTGCACCAATAATAGTTTCACAACATAGTAAAATAAGAACAAAACAAGAGGCAAAATATGACATGTGGACGCTCTACTGACCAAAATGGCTCTTGTGCATGGGTTGTCATTATAAAATTCCCTTCAGTACTTTTTTTTAAAAAATTGTAAATAAACAACAAAAAAAAATAAAAAATAACAACACCCACAACAGAAATTTAAACTTTTGACCCACGCTAACAATTAAAATAAACTCACAATTTTAATTAAAAAATATAAATAATATAAATAATAATAAACATTAAACATTAAACTGAAACAAGTTTCAAAAAATATTATATATAAAATCAATATTTAAAATATTTTTCTTGAACATCCTAAAATTAAAAAAACACATGTAATGATAAAAACACTGACAACGTTTGGTAAAGATCAAATAATCAAGAGGTCTAATAGGGCTTGTATCGCTCTACTGGCTATATGGAGTCTTTGATTGGGAACATGACAACAACATGCGCAACTAGAATTGGTATTGATCATCCCTGCAAACGGTTGCATTAAATTCTGGCCAAATGAAAGCCCTATCATCTTAATAAGACAAAATACAGCATTTTTAACTAAATCAAGGGCCGTAACTCCGGTGTTACTAATACGATTAGACTGGTTTTCAAGCTGACATTGATATTAACAATCTGAGTAAGTTTGGTAAAGATCAAATAATAAATTAAGTTGCTAGAGTGTTCACATGGCAGAAAATAGAATTTTCAGAAAAACAAGGGCCATAACTCCGATGAAATTTTTCCGATCGGACTGGTTTGCGAACTTATCCAAGCTTTTATTGATATGAAGATATTGGCAAAGTTTCGTAAAGATCCGATTGATAATGAAGGCCCTTGAATGTTCACAATGCAAAAGTTAACGGACGGACGATGGACGACGGACGGCTGACAACTCGTCAGTCATCCCATAAGCTCTGCTGGCCTTCTGCCACTAGAACTAAAAATGAAGGCCCTATCGTGTTAACAAGCAAAAGTTAACGACAGACGACGGACAACTCGCCATCCCATAAGGTCTGCTGCCTTCGGCCAGTAGAGCTAAAAATGGAAACTTTACATTATATTTAATTATATGTAAGCAATGATTAAGGTCAAAATGATACTGGATTAATAAATCGAGACGTTAATTTTGTTAATTTTAATGCTTGATAAACGCTTCAATATTGCCGCGTGTCCCTTTAAGTGTTGGTTTAAAGCATAAAACAAGCTTTAGAAAGAGACATTCGTTTGATATTTACTCTTATATGCACAATTAGTTATTATCATTCAAACTGGCTGTTACCGATCGAAGACGTATATCTTTGAAAGTATATCTTCGAACAATCTATAAACACATTAATATGACCATGACTGTGAATATAAAATAGTAAGCTTCCATATTAGTATTATTTAAACTTTGTCTAGACTTGTAATTTTGTTAATAAATGTTGTTTTGACTAGTTCATTTAAGCTTGAACTTAAACGTATTTAACATTCTCTGTAATGTGTCTCAATAGAAAACTGCTATTCCATTGTCTTAAAATACACGGGCTATAGTTGTCTCTCTAATACTTTTTTATCATTAATATCATTCTCACAAGACACTATTGTTGATTCTATAGCAATGGGAATAATGTAATTCACTTGGCATTTGTGCGCTTTTAAATGCTGGTAGTAAATGGCAAATTTCATGAAGTGCGTTATCTTTACTGTACAACAGACAAATTGTCATTTATTTTGCCAATGTCGCTCTTATATAATGTCTACAGTTGTGGTGTTAAAACTTGCACGAAAGTGAAGTCCCGTGTTCTGCGCCTTGTACATTTTCAGAGGATCCTTGTAATTCATGTAGACAACCTGAAAGAGAAAAATATATTTTTGTTATCCAGAAAAAGTAAAAACAACGTGAAACACATCTTCATGAGATAATCAACTTAAAGGGACTAGACGCGATCTGGATTTAGTGTGATTGGTGAATAATAGCACCATTAGTTTTAAAAGCTGGAAGCAAAATAAACGGGACAATTATATGGAAAGCCCTAAGTATAGTTCAATAAGAATTGTCAAGTTTTCCAAACCAAATTTATTCATTTACAATAATTGTGTTTAAACTTTTATGCATATGCATACAGAATATGCAACCGAAACACACCGTCTATTGATGGTCGTGTTCGTGTTTGGATTACCATAAATTGCATATAACTGTCATAATTCTTACAGATTGCATCCAGTCTATCTTAATCGGTGTTGACGGTGTACATGCAAATTACATGTATATATTGTACAAAGAAGAAGAATATGTATCAGAGACCTAATTGTATTAGAAAATACAAATAGAAAAGTACGTCCACAGGACACGGATTCTCTGTTGCCAGTCACGTAAAAAGTACTTTAATATATAGGAACATGTTGCTGTTCGTTAGGTTAGTTAGGTTTTCAAGCCCTCCACCCCCACACACATGACCCCCATCCCCAAACAATAGCCCCATAAATAGTTAAACCTGAATGGCCAGAAACCAACGAAATTGGACGGACAGGCCAAACCATAAGCCTCGATGTGCTTCGCAATCCGGCTGAAAAGCAAATCCCACACAAAAATGAAAAAGATACTATTTGGCGATTTTTTTGTCACTATTTTGGGAATTATGGTACAAGGTACCCATTATTGCGAAAATATTCGTGTTTTGCCTTAATTGGGAATTTTTCACATTTTAACAAAAGCAATATTGTATATGTTTATATACTTTGCAAACACATTACCGTGTATATATAAATATACATTCTCTTGTAGTATTTCATTACCCTCCCATAAAAGTAATTATTTTCCATCTTTTCTATTGAATGTTTCAGTGTAAAATATTTACAAAAAAAACAACACATTTTTGAATTTGGAATTTTTTCTTTCCATTTGGGAAAACCCCCATACTTTTTGGCTTTGGGAATGGTATCATTTTTAAAAATGGTGACACTGATGAAAAGTTATATAAGGGGAAAAAACACTAATCTCGTCCCATTGTAACTGTTTTTTCCCCTCAAATTACAATAGATACACTATTTGTCAGGTAAAATCTTTTAAAAGTTATCGATCATTATCGGTCACATCGAACGATATAAACATTAAAACATTTAAAAAATGTGTTTTCATTCATACAAAGTGTTAAAACCCCTGCGTTAGATTCGCTATTGACCGTTATTTTGTTTAAGTAACACATCGTCACATTAAATTATAATAAATGATCTTATTGTTTGGGGCGCTATAGTTTCCGCGAAAGATTTGTTTTACTTTTCAGACACAATTTGATTACCGGTTATGCCTTAATATGTTTTATATAGTGGTGAAACATACATTTTTATTGGTAAATATCTTTTTAAAAATTGGTCGAGAAATAAAAATATCACATGCGAAAATTGTTTTTTATAGGGCATATTTTTAATTGATACAAACATTTTCTTCATCAAAAAATGGTTTATTTTGTTAGGAATTTCTATCAAACGCTTGTTATAAAAAATTGGGTATGTTTCGTTTTATGTCTAAAATGCGTTGGATTCTGCGTACCCTCGTCATTGGTCATTTTGTTCCACTGTGTACCATGGCCATCTGACGTTTCGTACCCTGTACCCAGCTTACATGTTAAAATACTGGAAGAGTATGTATGCGTACAAAACGTTCAATGTATGGGTACGAACAGACCTGAGATTCATGGCTTTCCTCTGTAATTGTACGATGACCAGACAGGCTGTGGACCCTATGATGACGCCTACCTAAAGCCCATTGGGACGGTGGCGTTTGATGTTTGTCCATGTTCTTTCTTGTCGTGCCCTTAATGGTGTATTCTCTTACTGCTCTGGCTTCTGCCAAGTCACTGAGTACCTTCATTGTGACTTTCTAGGCTATTGTTTTATAGTATTATATTTACACGAGGTTATTTGTGTTTTACTTATACTGCCTATTGATGCTGCCTTGTTGGTTAGAGTTTAGATCATGGCGGGGATTTCTTTATTTACACTGTCCTGTTTTAATGGGATGACAGTAGGGTAAGTGTGAGGTTTGGTGCACCTAGAACCGGTTTAAATCCCCAGTGGCCTACTTTGCCAATGACCGTTCCAAGGCGGTAGCCCTATTGTCAACCCTTTTATGTTTGTGATGTCGTTTGCATTTATTATAGCTTTTGCCTTCTTGTGTGTCTGTTTGCGTGTTTGTTTCTGTGTTTTGTGGTTTACTGTCCCCTTTGAATGCTACTTTCCCTGTCCGATCTTTTTATATTTCTTTTTGTTACAGAAGTGAAAAATCAAAAAATGTGAAAACATGAATTTCAGGTCAATGGTATGAATGTCAAATAGCAAGAAACAAAATGCTCAAGGCCAAAAAGAAAGACAGGTGTGTTTCCTATTGCATGCTCTAAAAAAATAGGGTAGGTCGTAGTGCATAAAAAAATACACGAACGGCGAAACGATTTTTGACACATCTATAAACGTCCGTATGTAAAAGAGCACTCAAAGACGCCAAATAAATGAGATTAGGGTAGGTCGGTACTAGGTAGGCATTTTTGTTTCAAAAGGTCTCCCTAAAACTCCACTACATATGTGTTTAAAAAATCACCATAGTGCACGTATGCAAAGGTGAGTGTCAGCAAACGAATTATTAAAAACTTACCATTCTGATTTTCAAGTTCAACATTGTCCAAGTTCCATCTGTGTTCCAGTTTCGTGCATCTTCTTATGCTTCGTGAGTCTTTCCAGCAATTGTTTGTAATTGAGCAATAATTATTTCATACTTTAACTGTGCCAGGACCTGTATAATTTTCAACATGTGAAGACGATCATCTTGTTGTTGTCCAATTTGTAGAGGTATTGTTTTACCTGAGCACTGTCTAGCTAGCAACGAATATTTTAATTTTTCAGGTGTCACTGGGTGTTGTTGTTTGCCGATTTTAGTATCTTATTGGTCAACAATGTTATTGTCAAACATATCATTCGATAAAATATATAATTCTTCTGTCATAAAACATACTTATATATTGATAATCCTCTTTGTATTTTGTAGAAACGCGCGCATAGAATCCGTACGAGTTTTTCTCCACATTTTTCAATACGGCTTGTCATGAGTGTGTTATTTGGGAGGATCAAATAGACTGGTACCCGGTCTACTGGACCCCGAATTCACACTCATGATTGCATGGTTAGGCTTAATACTGATCATCCCTGCACCGGTCAGGTGTTCAGGATAACTAGTCCGGACAAAGTGTGTGTATTAAAACCTTTAAAGGGCCATGACTCCGCCAAAATCATTCAGCTGGAACACGGAGAATATATGCACAACTAGGCTCGGTACTGATCATATTTGCAAAGTTTCCTTAAAATCCAGCCAAGGGGTCAGAACTAGTCCGGTCAGTTTGTGTATTAAAACATTTAAAGGGCCATAACTCAGTCCAGTAATATTCAACCAGAACATGGCGATGACATATGAACCTGGGCTTGGTACTTATCATCCCTGCAAAGTTTTGATGAAATCCGGCCAGTGGTTCGGGAGATCTAGTCCGGACAAAAGTTGTATATTAAAACATTTAAAGAGCCATAACTCTGCCAAAAATCATACAAACGGAACATGATGATGATATGCACAACTAGGATTGGTACTGATCATCCCTGCAAAGTTTTTTGAAATCCAGCAAGAGGTTCAGGAGAACTAGTTTCAGGAGAACTAGTCTGGACAAAGCTTGTGACAGACAGACGACAGACAGACGACAGACAGACAGCACAAAAACAATATGTCTCACCTCCACAAAGTAGGGGAGACATATTATACTGAAAGGAAAAAGAAACGAATGGTACAGGGCGACATTAGGCCTATCCTTTTAGAAAGAAGGTTTATTCAGTACTGAACAAACCAATGGTTACCCCTTTAAAGTTTCATTATCGTCAGAATGCGCATTTGGCTCAAGCAGGTGAGCAAAATAGGCTTTAAATGTTGCAATCACTTAACATTAAATACAGTACTGAACTGGCTCAATTTTTCAAAGAGGAACTTCAGCATTTATGAATTTCTTGTTACAACGTGTACTGTGATTAAAACGTCTACAACATCACAGTTGTGTCCTTTCTCTAACTAACTACACCTTTTTATTTTTACAAAACATCTTGGGATTTCCTTGGAATATATATGGAATTATTAAGTGTGCAGTATATGCAATATATAGCGGAAATACGCACCCTGCGTTTCTTTTTCCTTTCAGTATACATTTATCACTTATCGTACCTAAAACCAGCTATTATTCGAGATATATTTAAAATTAACAAAACAAAACAAAATAAAAATCTCTCTTTTGGTTTTGCGATCATTTTGCTTGAGAAAGAAATCTCAAACAAGCCTAGTGTGATGAGATGTATTAAGCAGATAATATAAATACAGAACTGTTTATGTGCATGCTACACGTATGCATTACTTTGAAATAGACTTACGATGCTGTTGGTATAAATTATAATTATAAAAGTTTAATAATGATATATTCAAACTGAGTTCCATAGATAATTATGAATAGGCATATTCATATCACACCCTGTATCGGCCCGAGACCTTCATATCACACCGTGTATCGACCCGAGACCTTCATATCACACCCTGTATCGGCCCGAGACCTTCATATCACACCCTGTATCAACCCGAGACCCTTCATATCATACCCTGTATCGGGCCGAGACCCTCAATATCACACACTGTATCGGCCCGAGACCTTCATATCACACCCTGTATCGGCCCGAGACCTTCATATCACACCCTGTATCGGCCCGAGACCGTCATATCACACCCTGTATCGGCCCGAGACCCTTCATATCACACCATGTATCGGCCCGAGACCTTCATATCAGCCCGAGAGCTTTAGTCGAGGGCCGATGCAGGGTGTAATACGCCCATTTCCTCTTCCATTTATCATATACTTTTTAAAAAGGGGCTAGCTCTTTTCTATTGTTATGCATTTTAAATCCTTTAAAGACTAACTAAAAAATCAAAAAGTGGCCCCCAAAACATCCCCAAAAATAGTTTACGCGTTTTAGAACATTTTAAGAAGTGTTGCTCTGGCTTCTGCCAAGTCATTGAGTACTTGCAATATTTCTATTCAAGTCTTTCTTAATATTTATATTTACATGATCATCTATGTGATATACTTGCATTGCCTATTGTGGTTGTGATTCCACATGCCTTTTTTTCATAAACATTGTAATTGATTGTTTTAATGCGTGTTTTTGGTTGACTGTGTTCTGTGAAAGCTATATTTCATGTTCGAAGTTTTACCTACTATTACTTATAAAAATGAAATTAATAATAAAAATGGCCGCCCTCTTCTGTTTTAATGCGTTTAGAGACTTTTAAGACGTTTACTGAAAAAAGGGCCATCCCCTCAAACGGTTTACTCTTCTATTTGTATACGTTTTACAACATTTAAAGACTTTTAATAAAAATAATAATAAAAGACCAGCTCCTAAACAGTTTTTTCTTTCGTTTTTATGCGTTTTAGAACCTTTTTCAAAAGAAATTATACAACAAAAAAAGTGTAAAAAGTCATATCAGCCCTACAGTTCTAGGACTCACCCGAAAAAATGTAGTAGTTTTGACTCAGCTCGAGTTACATGATAATCAGCTTGGTGTCGGCATACCCAGCATGAGGTCAATACAATGGCAATAAATCACCTAACATGTCAGCTAATGAGCTAAAACTTTGTCCATGCAGAATTAAATGTTAGAAGTATATATCACTGCCTTATCTCTATTTGCAGCATTTTGTTACACCAACTTATTTATAATTTTTTAAATAAATATGCCTATCTGCTGTCAGATAAGTGATGCCCTGCTGTTCGAAAATGGGTATTTTATTGCTCTGGGGTCAGTTAATCACATGGATGAATTATAGAGATTCTCAATAAACAGAGATTCTCGGGTCAGTCTTATAACTGCCTAAGCCGATTTTCATATTTGTTAGCAAGTATGGATACTTATATACTGAAACGGAGACAATTTCCGCAATATATTGTATGTAAAATATGTTGCATTCATCGAATGGTACATGGCTACATAAGACCTTTCCTTTCTGAAAAAATGTCTTAAACAACACATAACACAGCACATAGTATTCTCTCAAAGTTTCATTATTGACAGATAACGCGTTTGGATCAAGCATCTGAGCAAACTTAGGATGCAAAGTTTTGCAAACTACAGTACTGTACCGAACTGGCTCATTTTTTCATAGAGGAACTTCCAACATTTATGAATTTCTTGTTACAAAGTATACATGTGATTAAAACGTCTGCTACATCAGAGTTGTGTCCTTTCACTAACTAACTGCAACTTTTTTTTTCAACATCTTGGGATTTCTTTGGAATATTATGTGGAATTTAGTGTGCAGTATATACAATAGCTGAATTTCCCGAGTTGCGTTTTTTTCTCGTTTCAGTGTTTATTATTATAAGGCATTTGTGATATCTGACCCCATAGTTGCCCGATATTCCCATATATGTCCGAGAGCTTCAGCCGCTGCCGATTTAAGGCTTGCATGTATTTCGCAAAATACTGGTCAATCACATAAAAAATAAAAAATATCAACGCATACGCACACATTATTAACTCAAGCTGCTATTGCTTATAAAACAATCTGCTATTGCGTAAACAATTAGACAAAAGCGAACACATACATACACAGTATACACATAATTATTTATTCATGTAAACAATACCCTATGCTCTTAAACTGTTTTATTTACCACCGTGGCGGTCGTTTAAAACGTGTCTATGAATGAAAAATGTATTGCCGAATCTGACTAATATATACAGAACCATCTGTTTTCCTTATGACAATGAAAACCTTGCCAAATACGCATTACTCGAGAAACAAATGTTTTAAGCATATAAGTAATGAAACAGTGGTATGAAAAATGGTTTTATCTTTCTAAGAAATATAAAACTTTTAGGAGTTAAGTGTCCTTTCTCGTGCAGAAACGGAAGTCGGTGTACACATGGAATATCACCTCAGGTGCACGTAAACGCCGGCACCTATAGTTAGGTTCACCACATTCCTTCCAATTCACATAAAGAGGATTGTGACATCGTGGAGGTGGTATGCGTCATGTAATGTGTATGTATATATATGATGCACACATACAGAAGGTCACACAATCCCACACGCAAACAAGAGACTATTTAAGAATATGCAGTGTGCATTTGATACAAAGGTGTACAGATCAAATGTTTTATAAATCAGATATGAAGTACACTTAACAAAAGTGAACAAAACATAACACAAAAGAGGTTATATCTTATTTATATAGTACAGCTATATACAAGTATGTATATATGAGAATAGGACAAGGATAATGTCAGTATACATTACAACAGATTCTTTATTCAAAAAGTAGGGGTTAGTGTATAGGTTACGGTGTTATGGAACATTGTTATGCGGTTATAAATGAAATAGGTGAAGCGTATAAAAAGAGAAATTTGGAAATCGCCGAACACGATAAATATAAAAAATATTGCAGTCTCGGTTTGATTGAGACTGTTCATGAACGGTAGTGGTAATTGCTAGACACCGTACATGCCCTCTAGCCACGGGTTGAGCAGAACTTAATTTTGAAAATGTCCAAATTCAATAGTACGAAATTTTGATCCATTCCGAAGATGGTATGCATATGACGGTGAACAATGAACATTCCTTGGCCAGCGGCGTATGGTCCCAGTTTCTCACAAAATGCTTTGCCCTAAATGAGAAAACAATGGGCGAAATAAACAAAAATGGAATTTAGTTGGGAGCAGAGGATATGAAGCCTGCGTATCACATGTAACAGTCAAAAGACAAAACTAACAAGTTATTTCAAAGTCCCACGATGCATGAGACAAAGTTACAGCCCGGACAAGCCTATTTCTGACATTTAACCTCCAAGTGTGACCTTGATCTTTGAGCTACGGACCTGAGTCTTGCCTGCGATACGCCGTCTCATTATGGTGAACATGTGTGCCAAGTTATTTCAAAATCTCACGATACATGACAAAGGTACAGCCCGGACAAGCCTATTTCTGACCTTTAACGTCTAAGTGTGAACTTGGCCTTTGAACTACGGACCTGGGTCTTGCGCACGACACGCCGTCTCATTATGGTGAACATTTGTGCCAAGTTATTTCAAAATCCCCGATGTATGACAAAGTTAGAGCCAGGACAAGCCTATTTCTGACCTTAACCTCCAACTGTGACCTTGCGCTTTGAGCTACGGACCTGGGTCATGCGCGCGACAAGCCGTCTCATTATGGTAAACATTTGTGACAAGTTATTTTAAAATCCCACAATGCATGACAAAGTTACAGCCCGGACAATCGAATTTCTGATCTTTAACCTCCAAGTGTGACCTTGACCTTTGAGCTACGGACCTGGGTTTTGCACGCGACACGTCGTCTCATTATGGTGAACATATGGGACAAGTTATTTTAAAATCCCAAAATGCATGACAAAGTTACAGTCCGGACAAAAAAACAGACAGACAAACTGACGGACGGACGGGGGGCAAACCTAATGTCCCCTCCGGTCCGGACCGGTAGGGGACTGAAAAGCAGACAACATATACTAAGGGTCAGAGCCTTTAAAGTCTGGAGTAGTGGAACCACCTATTCGAAATTAAAGTAAAAAAACAAGGATTTGTAAATGTACCACCAATATAAATATGAGGCTCAACAATCTCCAAAGATCGGACTTAATAACAGTTAAACTACAGTGAAATGCATCGTCCAGTCAGTACAACGACCGTCTTCAAGAAACATTTACAGCAGCTATTATCTCCTAACTAAAACAGACAAGAGTAGTAGAAGCGTCCCTTCGGCCCACAACTGCGCATGCGCAGAAATGACGTAATCAGATGATGAATTATTGCGAAATGGTTCTGACGCAATATTGTAAAATAGCCATGTTTCTGTCGATTGTAAATTGTTTTTCTATGTTTAGGACATGACATGAGAAAAGGATATAACCCTTTGGTTTTACAGCGCTCTGCATGTTTAGTGATTGACCTCTCTACAGTCAGTCATTACGCTTCACTTTTCACTTGTGCGATGACTGGACTACCTCTTGGGACTCTATAATTGTACCTACTCAAACTCCAACAAAGGGAGGTGGGTGCGTGAGCTTTCGTCCCTCGGGTTTTCTGGTCGTACCCTAGATTCGTTTTCTCTTTAGCTGCAACTACTATGGTTGTTCTGTACGATTCTGGATACATCCTGAGATGTTCATTATTTTGTATGTGTTTCTTTAGTTAGTTTCTCTGGATGTGGACTTTATTGTTAGAGAATTCCCTTTGGTGGGATGTAGTTTTGTTTACACTGTCTTGTCTATTTGGGCGTTGAAGACAGGATAATAGCGAGGATTGTGCGCATATGTAATCGATTCAAGCTAACCAGTAGGCCTTATTGCCTACTGACCGTTCCAAGTCGGTAACCCTGTCTTCACCACCCTTTCTGTTGTTTTTTGTCTCTTTCATTGAATTATCAGGTCCTTGTTTGCATTACATTGCGGACCTACGACGCCATTGTGTTCGGACGCTGTGGTTTCTATAGGACCCTATATCTCATGAACAGGCACGTTTTATGGCATTGAGAAATAATACTATGTTTAGAAGGAACAGACACACGAATTGCTGAACGAGTGTATTTCTACTCCCATTTTCCTTTATCAGAATACAAAATATTCAATAACAGTAACGGCATGATTAAGCAAATTAGGCTCAGTAGGAGTGGCTTATCCAGTGTGTGCTGTTTGTAAAATAAACACAGGTGATATATGACTTCAGTGTATATGTATAACAGACTGAGAATACGAGTGAATAAATACCCGTTTATCTTTTAAAATAGTTATCCTATAGTATTGAATTTTACACTGACTGAAAGATCACACATTTAGCTACACTTTTGTCGCTGGGCATACTATGTTTTATACGACAATAAAGAAATAACAATCAGAAAGAGTACATTGCCGTCCGTAGACTAGTTTTTCCTAACATATTATCTCTGAAATAACGTGTGTTGTTTTGAATGAATTATTGAAGAAATGTGTTTTTAGATAATTCAGTATTACAAGTCTACATTCTCGTAATGTATACAGATGTGTACGCATGTTTAAACCTGTCAAAGGATCAATTTAGCGCGTACAAGAGTATCCCTCTCTGAATAGCATTTAATCTCACGTTTATCAGACAATCCCTGTGTTATCACTGTCTGACTAAATATTCGGTGGAATGTTCATTAAGTCGAAGAGAAACTTACGATACTTTCGCAAGTTCTTGCTAAATATATAAAAAGCAATGTTGTACATTTCAAGAGTGGATGCGTGACATCATTTTTGACGAAATAATCATTAAACATTTATTGGACGAATACAGACGCGCCAACAATAAAAGCGTGGAGACGTTCAGGATGTTTTTGTCACAAAACTAAAAATGATAAGACAATAACCGACCAATATTCTAACACAGGAGGTTTGAGACAAGTTGAAACATGTATCTCTTCAACAATTTGATTTTCTATTTATAGTGATAAGACTGACCAATAAAATTATAGGATTCAAAACCGACTTATACACGACACTTTTTGATAACCTCGAGCTTAGATAAGTCGCATTACTATAGACTTTAATAATGAGTTTAAATCTTGGTTTAGTCCGGGATCGGTACGATGCTAATGGACAGATATTCATTTCATTTTTGTTAAACGAACACGAGAGACAACCTTGGGCAGATGATGAAATATCTGAAGTACTAGACATGTTTTGGACTCAACGTTATTACAGCGAGTTATACGGCAGTGTTGTTTCAGTGTCAATTCCCAGATATGGATGTAGGGTACTTGAGGGTGTAGTGTAAGAAGCAGCGTTTTAAAAGTGCTTTCATGCACACAAACGGCATAAGAAAGGAGGGTGCAGAAAAAATAAGCGTGTTTATGCGATGACTTTGAATTATATGAACACTTAAAGGGATATCCTGTGACAGTATGTTCAGCGGACGAATTAAAATATAAAAATGAACATTTTGTTTATTTCTAACACGCAGACCAGCGACCAACTTGGGAGCATTGGGCGACATTTAATTTCCTCTAAAAGGAACAGACAAATACTTCGATTCTCTCGGTAATACACCAGAGTTTTATGATGTCGGTCTCGAAACTGAACATCAAAATCCTTATTTCATGAGTATGGATCGGATCGGATTCAAGGCGATACCTCGGATTTTCCGTAAATGATCGGAAGAAAAATGACGAACTTATAAAACAGTTTGCAAACAGGATTATAAATGATAAATAATTCATGACTGTATGTTTTACAATATTTTATTTACTTTGTATGCATAATCTTTAACATGAAATAAAATGTTAGTAGTATCTTTGTCTCTGTTTTCTATGCGATATACCACATTACAAACACATTATAAGTTTCCTCATTTTGCTTTCCATTGTATTTAAATGGTTAAGGCATCCAAGTTTTGTCAGATTATTTAGAGTTCTCAAATATCTACAATGTCAGTGTTACAGCACGCTCTGGTCATATGGAGCTCCAACAACAATAAAGAAATTCATAACAGTCAGAAAGAGGACACTGTCGTCCGTAGTCTAGTGTTCTATAATAAAACACGATGCTTTAACATATTATCTCTGAAATAACGTGTGTTTATTTGAATGAATTATTGAAAAAATGTGTTTTTAGAAAATTCATTTATACATCTACAAAGTAACTTCTTAACGCAAGTGTGCTTTCCTGATATTTTGTAGATTTGCGATTTGTTCCAGTATTTGCTTGACGAAGTAACTTTTCCGCTCATACTAGGCCGAACCACCAATAGAGAGAACATGTGCCGAAATTTGAAATTCAGATATGACTCTTGCGCTAGACCTAATGTCATTTTACTCTTTGACGATAAAGTGCGTGTCAATTTTGTCAGTCGTTTTCTCGTTTGAGATGATGATTTCCTGGCGGTAGTATTGGGAGTGGATTCGCTCCACATGAGAGACTAAAGCCGTTTCAAGTAAGATAAACGAGCTTGTGCACTGAGGCCGTGCACTTGAAACAGATGATTAGACAAGTGCATAACATCCGGCCAGTTCCTCAAGTCTTTGCTTTATATATTAATATTGAATATAGCGCTTTCTTGGTTATAGCAAAGCACTTAAATTGGACGTTTAGTTTCAAATAAAAGCATTTCATCTTTATTTCACTTTTCCGTTGTTTTCTCTGCCATTGCTACACCAACTAGAACTCACTATTAATTTTACACAAACGCACCATACATGATGCTGTAATTCCAATGCAATGAATTAAAACAAATATATTCTACACTTTTCATTCTTATTGCCGCTCGTCGTCATAGTATATATTGTATACTATGACTTTACTTGTTAGTACTGGCTTTCTATAACTTTATTTTATATTTATGTAACAAACGACCATCTCTCATATACGCATATCGCCTTTTAATGCTACATAGAGTGTTTGAGAATAGCCTGTTTAACTTGTACTACCCCGTTTGTTTGGTATGACTAAGTGTAAGTGGGAGGTTTTGCGCACCCTTGAACCGGTTAATACCCCCACCCACCCCCAGCGGCCCCTTTTGCCACTGACCGTTGCAATGCGGTACCCCTAATATCAACCCTTTTATGTTAAATCTTTCACAATTATCTTTTAACTACATCTAATTGCCTTTGTCAATTGAATTATTTCCGTTTAAAACAATATATTTTCATTTCACTGAATCATGACAATTCTGCACCATAATTGTCCCTGTCTGTATATGGCACATTGATATTTGAATTTGAAACTACGAGGGTCATTCAATCAGTTATATCACTAACGCGTTTTAACAATTATGTGCTCGTTGTGAGTGTTGATGTTGGTACAAAATGAAAGAGAGTTTCAATACCATTCCATTGATGGTAAAATGAATGCTGTATCTTTTGTGTGACGAAAGTTATGGAACTTTTAATACACACCACTTATACATACTGAGGCATTTTCGTCCTGAGTTTTTTCAGGTATGTTAATTGTTACTTTTTTAAATGCCTGTTTCTCTTTAAGTACTTGTCGAAGACCTTAGAAATTTCTCATATATTACCAGTTATATCTGTGCATTACAAGATTCAGTATTTAAGCTTGGTAGATGAAAAGGCATTGTCTTAGAAATTAACATTTTAAGCTAACTTGTAAAATTAATTTAATGATAAATGGACATTAAATGGAAGGGCAGCTTTCTGAAATAGCGTTTTTGATGATCAATATTTTCACTAAACATTGTACAAAATCCTACAATAATGTGTTGAATATGAAATTAAATTTAAACACTGAAGGACTAGAATTTGTAAAAAAACATGAAAACATATTAATACTATGAGAATAATTACGACATTTAAAAGATATTATAACATTTCCGTAAACAAAATGAAGAAAATCAGCAAGACCTCTCCGAATTCTCGACAATCATTTTCATGGATTATGGGCGAATAACAA
This sequence comes from Cyrtodaria siliqua, assembly GCA_037043455.1. NCBI lineage: Eukaryota > Metazoa > Mollusca > Bivalvia > Adapedonta > Hiatellidae > Cyrtodaria > Cyrtodaria siliqua. The sequence continues at coordinate 27,852 of JAWPHD010011433.1, forward strand.
CAGATGGCGTACAATTTCTTTTAAAAGCATAGAATTATTCAAATAATTTTTACAACGTTTTGTTACAAGGATATTTTCAGAGATGCCAGTATCCAAAAGGTGTGGTAGGGGAAGGTAATTCAGGGGTATAAATAACCGGAAATTTTTCATGGTTGTTGTGGAATTTAAGAGACCGAACCCAGTAGTACTATAAATACAATACTTCATCTCAGTGTAATATACAGTTCAAAGGATATATGCCTAGTGACATAACTTTTTGAAGCACTATCGAAGATACTACACATAGTAAGGTATAAAGTAATGTATTATCTTATTGTTTATTAAAGTGCTGTTATATCCAGCCAGCTGTATACTTGACTCAGGAGACGTTGTTGTAGTACTTTATATGTATTTATGTTAAATGACTTTCCAGGCGCAATATGTGTAGATGTTCTGTTGCATTTAAAAGCTAATACTAAAACCACCTTTTTGGTAAAAGTGATGCATCTGCATTAAAATGTAAACTGTATACTGTTTTTAATCTGACGTGTTTTGTATGAATGCAGTCTTTGAATGCTATACTTCTTGCTCGACAATAGTATCTACTATTAAGAATTTAGTATCTACTGTTAATTCTAATTCACACGAAAAGTCGAAATGTAGTACTTTTCGCCCTGGAGATTTCACACGACAACTAGACAACATGAAGTTTTAGATCGATAATTATCAAACTCATTTAACCTTACGGACAACAATTTACAGGAAAAGTCGAAATTTTAGTTTTAAAAGTTTCGACTTTTTCCGTGTTAGTGCGAAACCTATAGTGTTATAAAGTTCACCGGCTAAATATTGCCTCAGTGAAGAGCCAAAACACGTGCTGTTTTATTTTATTCACAATATATACATATACGTATATACGTATACATATATAGAGAAAAGCGTCTCCGTGACCGAATGGATAACGACGTTGCGTTGTAAACCTCTACACAGAAAAAGTGGGTGGTCTGCTTCCACCAAAAAAATCGACGGTCAAATATAACCTAACATTTGTTGAAAATGACGTAAAACACCATACAAACAAACATATAGAGAAATACTCTCTAGCCTGGTTCACTGGCCTCCCACATTGCTTTGAAAAGCATTGTTGGAGGTCAGGAAATCAGAATAAAAACTCGCCGGTTTCAGTTTCGTTTGCACCACCCTCCATTTTCACTCGGTGTGTAGGTAACTTTTATACCGTATATATCGCTCCAGATAAATCATCCTACTGAAATTTTATCCTACCACGAAAAGTTGAAACTTAATATTAAAATTTCTACTTTTCGCGCTTCTAGTTTACAGGTTCAGAGCGAAAAGTTGAAACTATAGTTGATAATTATCAGATTATTTTGATAATTATCGTGATAATTATCGCGCAAAAACCTCAAGTGTTCTAGTTGTTATGTGAAATCTTCAGGGCGAAACGTTGATGGCACTAACAGGATTCCGTATTTTAAGGACTCAATTTTGCAAAGAAAACCTACTTTTCTAAACAGGTTCAACTAATATGAGTTGTGCGTGCTATAAATTAAGCAATACAACATACTAGGCCCCACAAGTCAAATTAAGTGGTGTCAAGTAAATACTAAAATCGGTTTCAGATACACCTGTAATTAACCAAATAAGACCTTAATGCCAATTAATGAAGTTAGTCTTCAATTGTCAGATTTTAAGACATATACGAACAGTATATTCGTACAACAATTAATAACAACAGCCACAACATTAAACAAAAATCAGCAACAGCTGCCGAAAGGTAATTTAAAAACACAAATCAGCCACAGCTGCCGAAACGTAAAACACAAATCAGCAACAACTGCCGAAACGTAAAACAAAACTCAGGAACAACCGCCGTAACGTAAAACACAAATCAGCAACAACTGCCGCAATATAAAACACACATTGGCAGCAACTGCTCCAACATAAAAAACACGAATCATCAACAACTACAACACAATAAAATACAAATCAGCAACAACTACAACAACACAAATCAGCAACAATTACAACAACAACATAAAACACAAATCAGCAACAACTATAACAACGTAAAACACAAATCAGCAACAATTACAACAACATAAAACACAAATCAGCAACAACTATAACAACGTAAAGCACAAATCAGCAGCAAATACAACAACATAAAACACAAATCAGCAACAATTACAACAACAACATAAACACAAATCATCAACAACTACAACAACGTAAAACACAAATCAGCAACAACTACAACAACGTAAAACACAAATCAGCAACAACTACAACAACGTAACACACAAATCAGCAACAACTATAACAACGTAAAACACAAATCAGCAACAATAACAAAAATCAGCAACAATTACAACAACAACATAAAACACAAATCAGCAACAACTATAACAACGTCAAACACAAATCAGCAAAAATTACAACAACATAAAACACAAATCAGCAACAACTATAACAACATAAAACACAAATCAGCAACAATTACAACAACAACATAAAACACAAATCAGCAACAACTACAACAACGGAAAACACAAATCAGCAACAACTACAACAACATAAAACACAAATCAGCAACAACTACAACAACGTAAAACACAAATCAGCAACAACTACAACAACATAAAACACAAATCAGCAACAACTACAACAACGTAAAACACAAATCAGCAACAACTACAACAACGCAAAACACAAATCAGCACCAACTACAACAACGCAAAACACAAATCAGCAACAACTACAACAACGTAAAACAAGCAACGACAACATAACACAAAACAATCATTAAAACCTAAATCCCCAGCAATCAACAATCAATACAACACCGTCTTGTTTATATACAGCATTGTTTCAAGTTTAATAAAATTATCTCACTCTGTTTTAAAACTTAAATTTGTTACATTCTTAATTAAGTTATGTATTACTCATAATCATAAGAATGCGGAATGTTACCTAACAATGTGTAGTATATTATGTATACAGTTACATTTAAACTCTTCATACAAATGGACAATTCACGTACTGGTTGGTTTTAAGTCCAATTCCCGAAATAAGCAATTTACATAATTATCTTCAACTGCCAAGATATTGATAGTTTATGTTCCAATTGATTAATTGAGCGTGGAAGTATATAAATATCACATTCTGAGGATATGAGTATCGCCCGAGACGAAGAGTTAATAAATAGCAATTTCCCCATATTGAGCCGATGATTCACCGACATTAATGGGATTTGTCGTTCATCGACATAAATCCTTTTATTTAAGTGGGATTGATAATTTTCATAAACAATTTTCGCAATCCTGCTTATTTGTTTTTGGTTTATTAATGAGTGTGTAAATCGTACGCTACACCAATTATCTGTCTCTAAAGATGCGCCATTTTCTGCAGGTGGTATCAGATGTAAATTGCAAACTTTAGCATGTGTCGTGTTCATTTATGAAAAATAATTACGTAGTAATTGAGATGGCTAATTTTCGGATATTATTGATCGTAAATGTGCAGTAGTAAATGTTCGATGGTTTTGATTTAATAGAGATTTATTCACTCAAATTATGAAAATGTTCAACTGGTGACCATGGGAAAATCAACACGTCATGGCGAAATCGTGAACAGGGCGTTGGAGCGGAACTATGCCACCATTAAATCGTTAACTTATCAGGGGGTATATTTATTAGTTATTTACCAATAACCTGGCCATTGTTTATAATCTACGAACAACTGTCGGTAAGTAAGCACTGAATAATAAAGATGAAGGTCATCTGTAAGAGTATCGCGTCTTTGTTCAGCCAACATCTCGTTGGTTGATGTATAATACGATCGTGAAGACAGAGTATTCAGTTTCGTTGTTAAAAACAAGGGAAACGAACCAGGCTGTGGTACTTCTATTCAGTTGACCTTAGTTCTATAGTGTCATGTATGCTATTCATATAGAAGTTATCTCCCTTGTTCGTAATTACTCCATTTGCATTGCGTGAAAATGGTTCCTTTGTCAAATGAGTTTCTTCTTATTTTGTCGACTGACAGACATAAAGAGACGTTTATTTAAGTGGTTAAAGAAAGGTTTGAATATATAAGTATTTGTTTTAAGTGTATTAAGCAGAAATGTACTATAAAGCAGGAAATGTACATGCTTTTGTTATTAATTTGTTTGAAATATTTTAAAGGGACACCCAGCAATATTGAAGTGTCCATTTGAGTCTTGATTTATAAAACCAGTTCATTGTAATTAAATGAAAAGTGAAGTTTTCATTGGTTTTTCTCATGCCATAGTATGTTTAGGATATTATTACCGTGATATTGATTCTAATTAACCATTAGTAATAAGACAAATGCAATTTGCTTAACACTATTTATATATCTACCGATAATAATGTAAATGCTATGTGTTGACATCTTGGCATTCTTGGCATTTGGAATGTAAATGCGAGGTGTTTATATTTAAGCGGTTTATTTCAGTAATACAAGATGCCTAAGCGACAATCGACAAGACCGCCGAAGAGCCATTATGCGAGTAAAGGACCATCTAAGGCACAGGGAAAAGGGGCACCTGCCGGGAAGAAGCGCCAGGGGTGCATTTGTGCATAGAAAAAGAAGATGAAGAATCTTTTCTTTGTTAACTTTACTTTAAATTATTAATTTACATCGATTAGGAAACCTGTTCTTGCAACTTAAATTGGCTTCCTGGGTGGAACCAGTATTAAGCAACATGGATTAAGTCCCTTGCTCAGGAATAAATTGCATGGCCAAGGCAAGGATTGAACACTGGATTAAATATGACCGAGAAGAAGAAGAATTCTTTCTTTGTTAACTTTACTTTAAATTATTAATTTCCATCGTTTGTGAAACCTGTTCTTGCAACTTAAATTGGCTTCCTGGGTGGAACCAGTACTAAGCAACACAGATTAATTCCCTTGCTCAGGGATAAATTGCATGGCCAAGGCAAGGATTGAACACTGGATTAAATATGACAGTGTTCAAATAGTTGATGGGGTTCACATGAATATAAAAAGTTTTATTTAATGTAGTGACCAAGGGTTCAATATTTTAGCAATTTATTTCAGAAATACAGTATGCCTAAACTACAGTCACAGAGCCATATTTGCCGTAAAGCAGTCCAGGGGGCCGATGACGACGCAGGAACTGGATGAACCTACCAGCAAAATACAGCAGGAGCTGGTGGTATCTCCAGAGTTCGTTAGAAGATCGTTAAGCAACTGACGTCGGAGATGGTGGATTGGCTACACATTGTTACAGAAGAAGCAGTGCGAGTCGTAGTCGGAATCTGCAAGCGATACGGTTAATGCTGGATGGCAAGTTGTGGCTGACGGAACAGATGTTGCAACGCTTACGGAAACAGGACTTGTGTTCTACCTTATTATGGCTTTAAGTCAGTCGGGTTAATAAATTATGGCTTTAAGTCAGTTGGGTTAATAAAAAATAAAAAATAAATAAATAAAAAGTTGATTTTACTAACTGTTGATTATATTGCATCAATTATATATTTAAACATTGCATAATAATAAGAAACATGCAAGCAACTTCTAAGTCCAAATGATACTGGATTAATAAATTGTGCGGCTAATTTGAATAAAAAATAAAAATGGAAAATATTGCCGTGTGACCCTTTAATCACTGATTTAGTAGAGCCATACACATTAGAACACTAAATAAGTAAATACAACTCTGGTGTCATTATGAGGATGATGTCAATGATAACTTGCTTCTGATAATGCTCTTTAAGTACTATTATGAAAACAATTTATATAAATAACCTGTTTGTCACCATGTTGTTAATGAAAATTAATGTTGAATTAAGCCATTATGTTAGCCATTGATGTTATGGTCATCGTTGTGCCCTATAGGCTATACATTTAACTTCTGCTGCTATTATTCACTCTCCAGAGCTGATCATGAAACTATTATGAAAACAATTTATATAAATAACTTGTTTGTCACCATGTTGTTAATGAAAATTAATGTTGAATCAAACCATTATGTTGGCCATTGTTGTTATGGTTGTCGTTGTGCCCTATACATTTAACTTCTGCTGCTATTATTCACTCTCCAGGGCTGATCATGAAACTATTATGAAAACAATTTATATAAATAACTTGTTTGTCACCATGTTGTTAATGAAAATTAATGTTGAATCAAGCCATTATGTTGGCCACTGATGTTATGGTCGTCGTTGTGCCCTATACATTTAACTTCTGCTGCTATTATTCACTCTCCAGGGCTGATGATGAAATTGTGGTTGTTGCCAGTAATTGCAATGTTTTTGCAATAGGTTCTCTTAACAAATTTCTGATAAGTATACCTCAACAGTTTTTGTGGATTTCAGCAAATTCTTAACTTGCTGCTGCTGACTGCTGCTGCTAATAAGACGGGTTATAAAAGGTCCAGTGTTATTTGTCTAGCGATCCACTTTACACATTTATTTGTTTGTGTACAGGGTTGTTTTTATTATAGTGGCTGTTGTTTTGTATACTGGTGTATTTGCAGATGCTGCTTACTTATAATTGGATACCTGTCACTTATTTAAGGCTTTATTTTATTTCATTCTCTCAAAAACTTTGCCTTTAAATTATATTTCAGTTTGTGTCACTATCAAGTTGACTTAGGGCCAGACAAAAGTTCCTGACAAAAAAGTGGGGGTACCTTGCATGATGTTGTGGACAGGTCATAGAGGCCCAGTGTTGGTATTGTATGTAATGTTCCATTTCTTACAGTTATACAAGTAAAACATAAATCACAAAGCGACATTTCAAACATTGCGAATGTCAGATGTATCCAACATTTTTGGTGTCGAATTTGGGAATATATCCCCAGAACTGGTTGATACATTGACAATGGATTTATAAGTGGCGTTCCATTTTCCAAGACCTTGGAAGAATTCAGATGCTTTTCATATGGTTCATTTCATGGCTATTCCATTGGTTCGATGAGTATTATTTATCCTGTCATTGTTAAACAAGGCATATCAAATGGCACCGGTATCTATCTAATTTGTGTGTGGGTAGGTGTAGTGCACAGGTTTATTGTCTCTCCGCCTGTTAACCGATATGACGTAATGAATATATTATTCCAGTTGGGATTGTCCCTACCCTATATATAGCACTGAGTTCTGTGCATGGTCACTAAACTAAAATAAGCACTTCTATGCTATGTCCTACTCGAAGTAAAACTGTTCTATGCATGACCCGTTCTATGCATGACCCAAATTTAAATTTTTAAAACACTTGTCGCATCAATTATATACATAACACCTTTAAACCTCCTTTTAATAACTATCTCCGAATAAAGGGAGGCATTTATAAACCAAGTAAGGTGTTCTTGAAGGCACAAAATAGAAATATTTGTCAACACTGTCCAGATGTTCAGGTCGTGTGGTGAGGGGTATGTGCCTGTTGAGGGTGATTGTTATTCACGGGTTCTTAAAATACCCGTGATTGAATGTGCGTGGAGTGGGTTGTGAGTTGGTAACATTTCGACACGCCAGTTTTAGGGTTTAGCCTGGCTGGCTTAAGCCGTTTATATTGTGGCTATAGAGTTTGGATTACTCAAAATCTGTATGTTATATATATCCTTGTCATCAGTGGCTTTGGAACCGATGTATATACCTTGTACAATATGGTTGTTGTTGGTGGGAAAGCTGCTTTAATGAGGTTTTCAATGGCATCCAGTCAATCAAAGTCAATCGCAATTACGTCTCCTTCATTTATATGAAGATGCAATAGTTTTGCATTCATCCTTTAACACGTGGGTCAGTTTACTTGAAAAGGATACATATTCCTAGTTTATAGTCAAAGGACATAATAAGTATTTGTAAATTTGGAAATGCTTTAGTCCTAGTCTTCTTGATAAATAATTATTTGCATAGGTGGTCATTCAAAAGCTAAAGTTAATTGTAACATTGAATTTAATTAATGGGTTGCAGAGGTGTCTGCCTGTGGTTGGATGCCATTATGAAACAGAATGAACATTGGAACAGATTTTTATTGAAACACATAATTCGTTTCTACCGACTATAAATTTACTTCTATGCATGGTGATGTGTATCTTAAATTCACTTCAAGGACTTGGTGCCAAGTGTTGAAAACATTAAAGTTGTTATCTCTTGAGGACCACCCACATATATTGGTATTGCATGTGGGAGGCCATGACATTGGTCAAGTACACTCAGATAAATTAAGGAAAAGTATTATTAAAACACAACATGACATAAACGACTTGATTTCTGAAGTTAAGATTGCTTGGTCGCAGATTTTACCACGCTTATATTATGGAAATGAAAAGTCCCATAAAGCTTTGGACAAAGTCAGGATTAGGGTAAATAGTCAAGTTGCAACAGAGGTTTTCCGAATGAATGGTGTATATATTAGATATCCCGAAATTGTTGAAGTACAAATGCCAGAAATTTGCCTTTAGTTTCTGAAAATGGCCCGTGGCTTTAATAAAATGAATTCAAATTATGTTTGATGTGCAGTCACTTTTTTGGCATATATGTATAACCTCTATATAAGGTTATCTACTTATCCTTCGTCAATTTTAAACTTTTAAGTTAACCCTTTATGGGTTACTATGTGGTTGGCAATATAGTGCTTTACCCAGTTTGGGTCATAACCCATTTTGTTGTTGAAAATAAATTTATTTGTATTTTGGCAATTTTGTATGCTAACCAATTTGGGTTGCAAGCCACTTTTGGGTGACTGTTAATGTTATAAATGACCATATTTGGGTCATTTGTTGAATGTTGTCGACCATATTTGGGTCATATGATGAATGTTGTTGTTGGCGAGACAAATCTCTTCGATTGTGAAGTGCGTCAGCCATACCTCCATTTGAGGACTGACTTGTTCTTTTCACTGCTGTGCTCTGCTTCCCCCATTTTAATGGCGGTGCCTCTCGTGGTGCCTCTGTCACCACTTGTGGCATGTGGCAGTATGTCGCGGTCACAGCAGTGTGTAGTAATTATTTTACGAGAACATTTGAAGGAAAGCAACTAAATTTTAAATATCTGGCTTTGTGAACATCTGGTCCAAGGGTTCATTGAGTACAGTTTTCATTCACTTCAAAACTTGGTCGGAGCTATGACCATTTTTCAAATTGTTATAAATATCGTGACTGCACATTTGTTATGCACATTATGTTTCTTGTTATATTATGCTGAAGCCATGGCCTTGTTATTCCAATAAATATAAACTAAGTTCAGTATTGAGTCTCTTTCATAGCCCATCTTCAATAATGGGATTTGTCGTTCATCGACATAAATCCTTTTATTTAAGTGGGATTGATAATTTTCATAAACAATTTTCGCAATCCTGCTTATTTGTTTTTGGTTTATTAATGAGTGTGTAAATCGTACGCTACACCAATTATCTGTCTCTAAAGATGCGCCATTTTCTGCAGGTGGTATCAGATGTAAATTGCAAACTTTAGCATGTGTCGTGTTCATTTATGAAAAATACCCTCCCTCCCATACCCTCATTTTATTACCTATGCATATTATTGTTCTGTTTTGCTTTGCCAGTTTTATATACATTTCAGTTACATTACTCGAGAAATGGCGGTTTGGGCACAGCGTATCCTAATACAGATGTGAAGTCCTAAGAATATTAATCCTATTGTCGTGGCTTCAGCGGTGGATATTCCACAGGGTTGGCAGTATGTCGCGGTCACAGCAGTGTGTAGTAATTATTTTACGAGAACATTGAAGGAAAGCAACTAAATTTTAAATATCTGGCTTTGTGAACATCTGGTCCCAGGGTTCATTGAGTACAGTTTTCATTCACTTCAAAACTTGGTCGGAGCTATGACCATTTTTCAAATTGTTATAAATATCGTGACTGCACATTTGTTATGCACATTAATGTTTCTTGTTATATTATGCTGAAGCCATGGCCTTGTTATTCCAATAAATATAAACTAAGTTCAGTATTGAGTCTCTTTCATAGCCCATCTTCAATAACAGTAGGTACACCAACGCGTTTTTATATATCACCTTGTGTTTTACTATCACCCTGCACTATCACCCTCGCGTCAGATAGTAAGAAATTACACATTGATGTCTATGGGGATTTAGCACGGGCGTTTAATGTGAGGTATAATCATCTTTCTTACTGACTGAATGGCAATCCCACCCTAGCTTCTGAAGATTTGTTGGTATCTTTACAAATGGCTGAACTGACCCTTGACCTATCAAGTTACATTTGCTGTTCGTTTGATCTGCATGTTGAAATTGTGAAAAGTAAAGGATGTTGTTTGACGGCTTGAAGTCATTTTCGCCCAGTAGAAATACGACACAGTCTTGTCGTAAAATGTGCGTTTTCCTTTCCCGAAAGAGATCGAGAGAGATACGAGCAGAGCTCCCTTTCAATTTACCTCGATATCAAAATAAATATCCACATTTTGCTTCTTTTCAGCATTATACAACAACTATAAACTTCACAATATAATAGTCTAAGAAAAACACAAGTTCTAAATAATATCATATAGTTTTTGGGTACATGGTTAAAAAGAATTAAAATCAGTAACTGCACAACCTTGCATTTATTTCAAGCACAAAAGCATACTATGTTCTATTTACAATGCAAATGTTTCGCTAAAACTCCTTCAGCTTTGAGCACAGAATTACAGACTAACTATGAATTGTTTTTATCTGGATCTGGATGTATATAATTTTCAGTTTTAACCTTGTAGATGACACTGTATAACACGTCCTAAATGTATTTTATCAGGATTATTTGCTAACTGACATACTCTTCTCTCTCTCTCGCTCTCTCTCGTCTCTCTCTCTCTCTCTCTCTCTCTCTCCCTCGACGATTACACCGTTCATGTAAGGACAAATAAAAAAAGAAAGAGAGAAAAAGCGATACATTAGTTTTAAATGAGGACATATAATGAGGACAATTAGGTCCTAACGCATACTAAATGAGGTCATTGTCTCTCACATGTCCTAACATGCTTCTCTCTTTCGAGTCCTCACAACACCTCACCCCCATACATGTCCCAATCTTCAAATTATTTAAATGATAGTAGATGTAAGGAAAGTTTGTCCTAACATTGTCATGACTGTCATCACATGGCAGGATTTTGACTTATATTTGTCCTCACATGAACGAATGTATCACCTCTCTCTCTCTCTCTCTCTCTCTCTCATTTTACGAGTCGTACAATATATGTTTATTACCATTGCAAAACATTGCAATTTAAATATCTTTTTTTTTCATTTCTATGTTAATTATTTCTATCTGGCCGTATGGTACGTGCTTTATTGTACATGTAAATCACTATGGGAAACAGTTAACCATGATGTCCTCACCATGACCACAGTCGTTGCTTCCCCAGTCACGATGACTGCATGTCTCCAGACCGATCTCTGTACCACTACAAGCTACGCGGTCCAACCAGATTTGCCCTGTGCCTGCCACACTACTAGTAGAAGAATTTCCAAACCTGTAATAGTAAAGGAGAATAATGTTAGAAAAAAGCGTGTTCTTGTAGTTGTTTAAATATAGAAAGTATTGTTAAGCCTCAAGTAACTGTTATTTTCTACTACTTTACATGTGTATTTCTTTATGCAATTAAGGACTTTTCATAAATGAAAACTACGTAATGCAACTTGTTACATTTTTGGTGTGCACCTTCGGGTGCTAGCCTTATGTATTGACTTCGGTTTATCAGCGGAAGTCACCGGTGTCAAGTGGTAATCACACTCGCTATTAAAAGTCCACGCATGAAGTACCTAACTAAACCTTATTTCTCGGTGAATAATAAATAAAAACATTTTGCCTGAATAAAAAGGGTTCTAATAACTGCATTCTTGACAAATATAGCGTTTTTTGTGTCATGTTTGCGCTGTTATAAACCCTTATTTCTCGCTCATAACCTTTATCATGTAATATTTATGTTTATGTTTGTTGTTTTTTATGTTAATATTCTCGATTTCAATTGGTTCTGTTAAAAATCTTTATTTCCTTTTGATAATAATCGAATCGATTTTACCTAGCCCATTCCGTTAGCGCCATGTTGGAACTTTCAAACAGCGCAACAGTCTGAACCCTTATGTAATTTCCTATCTCAATGCCTTGAATTTTAAATACAGAAATACATTTTAATTAATTTAGATTTTAATACACCTTCTCCTCCTGAACATGGATGGTTTTTGGCTAAAAGTAAAAGAAAAATGGTATTTAATGTTATGCCTATTTGTCTGTTACTATAAGGAGTTTCTTACTGATATTTGTTCAGGAATCTGTGAGATTGGTGCATTTGACTCTGTGTGAAGTATGAAAAACAGTATTTAATAGGTAAAAATGAAAAACAAGTATTGTCTCCGCGACGGCATTTTTGTCAAAACGTAAACAAAGAGTACTGTTTTTCATTGTTGTACAAGTCTACCTTTTGAAAGTGTATAAGCTGAAAACAATATCCCATTGAAAACGCATTTTAGTTATCACTCATAGTGACGTTCACCTTTCACCTTTACTACATGACCTTTTTAGCTAACCAGACCTGAGTACGAGTGCTCAAGGGTGAGCTATTGTGACCACTCTTCGTCCGTTGTCTGTCGTCAACATTTAACTTGTTACGATAGAGGCCATATTACTTGAGCAATCTTAACCAAACTTTCATAGATTGTATAGATTGTATATGACCATAAGATCTCGGACAAGTTCGATAATGGGCCAGATCGGACGAGTAACACTAGAGTTATGCAGTTTGTATCTTGTTTACACGATAGAGATCACATTTATTGAGCAATATTAACCAACCAAACTTGCACATATTGTATATGACCATACGATCTCTGAGGAGTTCGATAATGAGCAAGATCGGACCAGTATTACTACAGTTATGGCCACTGAATTAGCAAAGAAATATAAAAAGATCGGTCAGGGAAAGTAGCATTCAAGGAGGTCAGTCAACCACAAAACACAGAAACAAACACGCAAACAAACAAACAAGAACGCAACAGTAATAATAAATACAAACGACATCACAAACACAAAAGGGTTGACAATAGGGCTACCGCCTTGGAAAGGTCAGTGGCAAAGTAGGCCACTGGGGGTTTAAACCGGTTCTAGGGTGCACCAAACCTCACACTTACCCTACCGTCATCCCGTTAAAACAGGACAGTGTAAATAAAGAAATCCCCGCCATGTTTTATCTCTGGAACTCGGTAGCACTAATTCGTATACTCCAGTTCATTCTACTGAGGATGATGTTGTTTCCACACATATCACTCGGTGCACTACTTTCAAGGATGAGGTAGACGAAAAAACAGAAATATCTTCCAACTATTTACTGCATTCCTAAATTACATAAAAATCCGTATAAGGCCCGCTTTATTTTGAATTATAGTGCCTGCAGCACCACAATCATCTCCAAACTTTTAATTTCTTGTCTTAATGCCGTTAAAGATCACGTTAAACAATATTGTGATAACACTTATGAAAACTCTGGGATTAATTTGTTTTGGTCTATACAAAATTCTGGAGACGTTCTTATAAAATTTCACAAAACATTTGTCAGGGAAAATACTACATTTTTGGCCTGTACTAATATTAAAACCTGTTTTTAATGACGGCAGGTTAGATAATTACACTATGTGGATAAAGACACTACCTAGACGTTTGTGAAGCACTCATTATCCTATTAGATAATATTTTCGTCAGTTATTGAACGACCGTTTATTGACAAATTGTTGGTATACCTATGGGTACGAACTGTGCACCATCTGTCGCAGATTTGTTTTTATATTGCTATGAAGAGACTTCATGTTGAGTATTTCACCATATACCCAGGAAGATGTTATTGAGGCCTTTAATGAAACTTCGCGGTAACTGGATGACTTATTAAACATTGACAACCCTTTCTTTTCTACTATCGTTAATAATATATACACTAAAGAACTTCCACTTAACAAAGCTAATATATCTGATACTAACGCTTATTTCTTGATTTACATCTCTCCATTGAAAATGGTGAAATAATTAGCAAAATATTTGACAAGAGAGATGATTTTAATTTTGATATTGTTAATTATCCTCATTTAGATAGGGATGTTCCCGAGCAACTTCTTATGGGGTCTATGTGTCTCAACTTATTTGTTTTTCTAGAGCTTGTACTCGAGTTGAGGACTTTAATATTCGTAATCTTTGTAAAACTAAAAAGCTACTCCATCAGGGTTACCGTTACCATAAACTTCGTAAAACCTCTGCAAAAATGTATTATCGTAATCCTGATCTAGAAGTCATTTAAGAACTCTTCTGCGACAAGGACTATCATAGGATCCTTTATCATGACACCTTTCAAACTATCTGTGCGACAAGGACTATCATAAGATCCTTTGTCATAATCACTTCCAGACTATCTGTGTTAAATGTGTTAAAAGGTTTATCAAAAGAGGTTATGACCCTATCATTTTGCAACTCATGCATGCTTGGTGGTGGACCCATTTACAGTTCGCCACTATGCTTTCCTCTTTGATTGTGCGTTGACCGGACAGGCTGTGGACCCTATGATGACGTCTACATAAAGCCCAAAAGGACGGTGACGTTTGATGTTTGTCTGCAGTCTTGTCTTAGGGTGCCATCAATGGTTTATTTTCTTGTTGCTCTGGCTTCTGCCAAGTCATTGAGTACCTTCTTTGTCTAGGCTATTGTTTTATTGTATTTATACACACACGAGCATCTTTGTGTTTTACCTATAGTGCCTATTAATGCTGCCTTGTTGTTTTAGAGAACAGTTCATGGCGGGGATTTCTTTATTTACACTGTTCGGTTTTACTGGTCGACAGTAGGGTAAGTGTGAGGGTTGGTCACCTTAGAATCTGGTTTAACCCCCCAGCGGCCTTTTTGCCACTGACCGTTCCAAGGCGGTAGCCCTATTGTCAACCCTTTTGTATTTGTATGTCTCATTTGGCCTTATATTCATCTTTAAATGTGTTCTTTGTTTCTGTGTGTGTTTGTGGTTGACTGTCGTCCTTGAGTAATGCTTCTCCTGTTCGATTTTTATATCTATATTTACATTGAATAGTATAATGGTAATTTGGCAGAAACAGCTAAACAATGACATGTTAAGACATAAAGGGATGTTATGTCACAAATCAAATCATTAGTTGTATCACTATAGCTACATGCTAGAGTTTTAATGATAAATATACTTTCATATAGTACAGCGTGTTATATAATATTTCCAGATTTAAGTTTAGAAAAAACAACAATACGAAAATATATTCACTAGATGCATGTATATATGTATAAAAGAGATGAGAGTGGACCTTTGGAAACGGCCGAACACGACACATACGACATATTGCAGTCTCGGTTTGACTGAGACATTAACGGTAGTGAACTCAACAAGAACACTAGTCGAGAATGGTTGAATTTTATAGCCTCATTAGGGTACACGCAATTAGTGTCAGAAGCTACACGAGTTACTAAGGGTACATGCAATTAGTACCAGAAGCTACACGAGTTACTAAGGACACACGAGCTATAATTAATCACACTTAAACAAATACTGACGAAAATACTTCTCAAGTATGTGTTAGAAAATTAGGTACAAGTGATCATTAATATGCCATATACTGTACTCAGAAGTTGAGTTCTTATCACCATACAAATAAATACACACCAGTCAATTACTTACAGATCGTTTCATGATGAAACCGATTTTATAAATGATCTTAGCGCTGTACCTGGGACATTGTTGGCAATTTTGATAATATATTAATGAAGCATTGGATACTTGGGTTACACTGTTTACGGAAATGGTATAGAAATACGCTCCCTTAAAAAGTCACAGAATTAAAATCAACATCAGCCATATTGGCTTTCAGGAGAAATTCTTGATTGTATTAAGGAAAAAAATAAATGCAAAATAAATGGAAATTTTGACAGATATAACGTTCTAAGAAATACAGTCACCTCAATGATACAAACAGCCAAAAAAGAAACATATAAATTGAAAATATCCAAGTTTCATCTTTTAATGATCTCAAAACATATATCGATTATAAAGTGCTAAGTGATATTGAATTTACCATTCCTGATATTGAGGTATTTTTTGTGAGAAAGTTTTGAACTTCGCTCGATAAATCAAAAGTGACGCGATAGGATTGTATTAGTTCTCGTTTACTTAAATTGTCAGCTAATATTATATCCGAAAGAATCACATATGTAATAAATAAACGTTTATCTAGTGGTAAATGTCCAACCACATCGTTTATGAGTGGTTGTAAATATGAAGTTAACAATTACCGTCCAAATTTCTATATTACCCAAATTATCAAAGCTAATTAAAAAGCATGTAAGTATCAAGTAGACATCATATAATTTCTGAATTACTATTAAATATTATATCAATTTCAAAGTGGTTTTAGATCAGACCACAGCTTTATTATTTTTAATTATTAAAATTGAAAGCAATACATGAAGGAAAACGTGTAGGATATGTTATGGTAGATTTTCGGAAAGCGTTCGATTTGATAAATCGTGATATACTGCTTAAAAAACTGAAGCTTTACAAATGCAGCAATCAATTAATATCATGGTCATACATTACGAACCGCAGTCAAGTTTTTACGATAAATGGTACTATATCAAATCATAAATCCATAACATGTGGCGTTCCACAAGGGAGCATATCTAAGCCATTATTATTTCTATTATTTATAAACGATCTACCTAAAACTCTTTGTAAAACGTCTATTAGTACAGACTTGTATACTGATGAAACTAAATGTATGATGTACAATTAGATAAGATCATTCTAGAAAAAAATCTACACTATTTATTAGACCACTTTGCAAAATAGTGCAAAGAGAATGGCATGTTGTTAAATACGGAAAAAAACCAAAGCCATGCTCATTACTACCAGACAGAAACGTGCACATATGAATGATGATCCATTGATGCTTAATTATGAAAATATAGATTTAAAAATGACAACAGGAGACAAACTATTGGGTGAAATTATTGATGAAAATATTCATTTTCAGTATATTTCCAAAATGAGATCGTCATGTGGCTGTTATCCAGAATACGTTCGTATATATCACAGGAACATATGTTATTATTTCACAATGTATATATACAACCTCATCTTAATTATTGCTGTGTTATTTGGGGAACCACTTCTTATACCAACGTATACAGAATTACAAAATTACAAAGAAGTGCAAGCAAAATTATACAAGGTCATGAATATATTAATCTTGAAACTGCGCGTATTTCTCTAAATATGTCATCATTCGAATAATTGCTTTTGTTCAAAAGGCTAAAAGCAGGCATAAAAAAGCAAATCAAATGTCCAATATATGAGCGACTTGTTTGATATGAGAGTAAATGAGCAAAATACTTCAATGCAACTGAGATCAATTACAAATAGAAATTTCATTAAACCTAAGCCAAATAACGAACTATTCAAAGGAGCTTATCATATTGTAAAACTTTAGTATTCGAATCGAAATTAAAAACTCTACATCATTGAATATATTTTCCAACAAATGATTGCAATGGGTAAAAAGTGAATATCGAATCAAAATCTGGCATAGTCTAGTTTTCTTTTACATATTATTAATTCCATGGGTAGAAAGCAGTAATGGTGTATACACTATACAAATGTATCTATGTTTATGTATACATTGTAGTATATTTTTGTTTTATCTTGATTATACTTTAAAATATCACATATGCTTTAATATATGTTCATAATTATGCCTATAGCGATTTGATAAATAGCGTTTACTTGTTGTATTTTATTTGTAAATATGTTAATAAGAAGGCCCCAAGAAAGATTGGCTACGCTAATTAAGTCACCCTCTATAAATAAAGTAATTACTTTCTTACTTGCTTACTTAAATGGTGACGTTAAGTTGAATCATGTCGTCATTAGAAGAACAAGCGAGAGGTCACATGAACACTCGTATGGTATTGAATAGTGACGTATAAAGACAGATGTACAGTCGATAAATTAGAGAGTTTGGGAGTGTAATACCCATGAATTAAATATCATAATATATTGTTGTGATAAGTAGGCAAATGAAAGCCGAACAATCGCTGGGTATTTTTTTCACGTTCTGTTCGGTGTGCAATCGGAATTGCCTCGTCGATTTCCGTAATCGTTAAAATATCGAATAACGAAAATCGAAGATTAGTCTATGTAGTACGGAAAATACCATAGCAGCATAAATAGGCATCGTACTGCAATGATATATACTGAAATAAAAAAGAAACGCAACTCGAGAATTTCCGCTATATATTGTAATGCACAATATGCTGCTGTTAATCGAATGGTACATGGCTACATAAGACCTTTTCTTTTGGAAAAAAAATACTAAAACAACGCATAGCACAGCAAATAATATTCCTTCAAAGTGTCATTATTGACAGAGTACGCGTTGGTTCAAGCATGTGAGCGAACTGAGGATGCAATATTTTGCGCAAACTCTTTATGTTAAATACAGTACTGAACTAGCTCAATTTCAAAGAGGAATTTCTTGAAACAAAGTGTACTGTGATTAAAACGTCTACGACATCACAGTTGTGTCTTTTCTCTAACTGCAACTTTTGTTTTTACAAAACATCTTGGGATTTCACTTACATTCATCAATCTAGGTTAAGCTGCATTTTTGGAGTTAGCAAAACCTCGCACTCAATTAAAATCCTCTATGTACCCACAGGAGAAAATACTATTTAAAAGAATGAATAGTCTACTTAACGTTAATATACAGTATGCTTAAGTTCTTAATCATTTTACATTATTATAGATACCGATACATGTTGAATATTAAGTTTACTTTTTAATGTGTAAATTAACCTGATTCTTTATCCATATACACTGACCATTCTGTGTCCATCTTACGACATGTATGTTGAAGTTTAATTATTTTATTAGTATTTAGTAATTATACATATAAATTAGTCAAAATTCCTAAGTATCCACCTAAGAATATGTCAATTATATTCTCATTGTTTTGTTAATTTCACGCATGATTGGAGATACGGTTGAACAATAACGAGTTTAAATCGTCTGATCTGACCTACGGACCTGGGTATTGCGCGCGACACATCGTCTTGTTATTGTGATCACTTGTGCCAAGCTATTTAAAAATCCCTGCAGGGATTGTGACGTTACGGTCCGGACACGAAATTGCGTACCTGTTTTTGACCTATGAACTGCAAGTGTGACCTGGAACTTTGAGGAACGGACCTGGGTTTTGCGCGCGACACATCGTCTTGTTATAGTCAGGCGCGTAGCTAGGCGTACGCACTAACGCACGTGCGTACATTTTTTTTTGAAAATTGAAAAAATAAAAAAGGTTTTTTTCTCGAAAAATGCAATAAAAATTAAGACCTTAGGGGGGTTAGGGGTAAACAGTCAGAAACAATAAATGTTTAGAATTTTTTTTTGTTCTAAAACATTTAATTGCATGTGCCACGTCAGTATTATTGCCTCCTTTATGGTTCGGAACACATTGAACAAAATCGCCCTACTAGCTACACCGAGAGAATGATCACGGAATCAGCCGAAATTATACGAGTGTCACTTTATATCCCCAACCGGGACTCCTCGGGTAATTACGTAAACTTTCATCATCTTCATCACCGAGGTAGTCCGAATGTTTATATCCCGAGTTAAAAGAGTTAATCCCCTTTGTTTACATCGCGGGAAATTCCAATATGTATGGCGACCTCTAATAATAAAACGGAGTTTGAGCCTCCTTATCAAGATGTATTTGATAAAACCGTATCTTATAATAACAACAATGACAAGATGCGCCTTCTCAATTGTAAATGGGACACCGTGCACCAGTTTGATTTTCCAAGCAGGTAATCTAACATAAATATATTTATTATCTATAATGTAAGATCGATTTGTTTACAATGGATTCAGTCGGTAGCGACGCGGGCTGTCAATCCAGGGGTTGTGAGTTCGAATCCCGGCTCGGCCAACTTTCTTTCCGACGATTGACAAGTCAATGCGACATGCGTCATTCGTCTTCCGCCAAAGGGCTTAGTCTATGTGGAAAAGGAGCCAGTTGCTTGGGAAGATTGTTGTGTGGAGTATTGGTGTGAGAAAACCATGCATGAGTAGGTGAACTGAGAAATTGTTAAAAACGGCATTAAACCCCAATCAATCAATTACAATGGATTCGTCAGACTCGCATGGAATCGGATTAACCTATTGAACCCGTAACTAAGGGAAATGCTGGCCAAATTTTGAATTAAAGGGAGGCAACTCTTACACCATAATGTGTAATCTGGCTTATCGTTCGTCGTATTACGTTTTTCCCTAAGCCCCTTTTTCTCCAAACATTTCAAAGTTAAGAATTACCTCAATTTAAATTTCTCACATTTTCATTTGACTATAAATTCTTTAAGTTTTGACATGTAGCTGAGTTTGGTAAATTAGAACACTTTAACATTAAAATAAGATTTCTTTTGCAAATATTATATAATTTATAGGTCTATTAAGAATTTTAATGAAACTTATAAAAGTTGCTTGAAATGTTGAGGAATTTGAGTTAAGGAAAATCTCAATGATGAGATGTTTCGAAAACATGCCATGATGGGGCCTGGTTCTAGAGCTACTGAAGTCAAACTGTACATATTCTTCACTTGCAGGTGCATTACCGGAAAGTATAGGAAAATCCAGTCACATTGGTTTATTAGTAATACATGGTTACGATACTCAACATCTGCTGGTGGAGTGTACTGTGCCCCATGTCACCTTTTCGCAGGTAAAAATGAAATAATAAGTATAATATAATGAAAACCCAAACACGAAACTATTTGTCATAGTTTTTTTTCATTTTATATAATTTACATTTATACGGTTTACACATCCTTCTGGCCAGATATTTCAGTAGTGCAGTCAATAGGGCACACGAATGTGAATGCCAAGAACCGTGGATCGAGCGCAGTCGTATTATGTGTTTTTGTGGTACGTCCTGAAAGGCATTTGGTATTCCCTTTAACCGCATAAGTTTATTTGAGTCCGTCGGTCCCATTTATAAGATTATACCCTCCAGCACTGGGAAATGTAAACTTTTTCCATTTCGCCCCCAGATTAAGCCTTTCCCTCATATAGACGCTTTCTGAAGCCTCTGCAGCAGATGACTTTTTTGAAAACATAGTGACAAAAGAAGAAATTGCACAGAACGTGCAATTTCTCCTTTTGCCACAATGTTTTCCACTTTTAGTCATAGGTTATCCATTCAATTATAGAGATTTTCTGTTTTTTGGCAAATATGTTCAAAGTCGTCTGCTGCAAAAAAAGCGTTATCCTGGAGTTACATGGAAAACGTGTATAGCGTCAAAGATACTATATATATACATGAGCAAAGTTGGCGTGGTTCAGGTTCATCTTCTCAGAGTCTGTTCAATAATCTTTACAAGTTGATATGATATATTAACCCTTTCCCTCATACTACAATTCTGCAGCAGACGACAGAAAACAGTTTTTGTCAAAAAATGGAAAATCTCTATAATTGAATGGATAACCTATGACTAAAAGTGGAAAACATTGTGGCAAAAGGAGAAATTGCAAATTTTGTGCAATTTCTTCTTTTGTCACTATGTTTTCGAAAAACCGTCTGCAGAAGAGGTGTCAGAAGTCGTCTGTATGAGGGAAAGGGTTAACAAGTTTGTGTAAGTTATATATGAACAGTGTAGATCTTGATCAGACTGTGTGGATGCACAGGCTGATCTGGATCTATGATGTTCACAAATGACGACTTGTATTTTTTCAAATTAAAACTAGAAAAACAATTATAAAGCCAGTAAAATTAAGCTTTTTGACTAGTAAATTGTCACAAATTATCATAAATATGCATAATTTCTGCAGGTGTTAGTAAATGTATGTGTGTACAAATCATTAGATACATTACCAACTCATATGTTGCAGGTAAAGTTAAGAAGTCACTAGTTTCGACGGCTGCCACCGACCCCAGCAACATTGGTAGGCTTATTGGTACCCATACAACCAGTGATGTTCATATCAGTTCTATTGAGGCAGCGGAGAACTTCATTAGTATAATGAATAGTGAAAAGAAAGACATAATATGTTCGATGTCTACCTCCTACAATACCTTAGTGGAAAGAAATAGACAAATTCTGAAAGCTATTGTTGATACGATTGTTCTATGTGGAAAGCAAAATCTATCTTTACGAGGTCACGAGGATGAGCATGGAAACTTCAGAGCTTTACTTCAATATCAGGCTAAATACAACACTATACTTCAAGACCACTTGACAAATGGTGATCCTAGGACTATGTACACCTCACCAGATATCCAAAATGAGATAATTGAGATTTGTGGGCAACAGATTAAAACTAAAATTGTTGACAGCTGTAATAAGGCCCCATTCTTCGGGTTCATAGCCGATGAAGCAACAGATGCTTCAACAATGGAGCAAATGTCTCTCTGTCTACGATACTTTGATGGTGATACTCGTGCTGTAAGAGAGGACTTTATTGCCTTTGCGGAATGTGACGCTACAACAGGAGAAGCGCTGTCTACGGCTTTTTTAAGGAACTTAAGAGCTGCTGGCGTTGATGTTAATAAGATGCGGGGACAAGGGTACGACGGCGCGTCAAACATGTCCGGGAAGTATCGTGGCGTTCAGGCCCGTATAAGACAAGAACTACCACGAGCTGTGTATACGCACTGTAAAGCGCATTGCTTAAACCTAGCAATCATACACGCGTCAGAAGAACCTTTGGCTAGAAACATGATGACAACTGTCCAAGAAGTGGCATTTTCTTTCAACTACTCAGCCAAACGACTCCTACGGTATCAGGAAACGTTGACCAACGATGCAGAGAGTAGGGCGGCCATGGAACATCGTACCAAGTTACAGTCTCTGTGTGAAACACGATGGGCGGCACGAGCGGACGCTTTAAACACATTCAAATGTTCTTATACGACCGTGGTTGAAACACTAGACGATCTATGTACAAACTATCGCGACACCAAAGCTGGCCCATTCAAACTAGCTATCACGCAGTTTGGATTCATAGTAAGTCTTGTGGCAATTGAACATGTGCTGTCAGGATTAGTCCCCTTATCACAAATGTTACAGAACAAATCATGTGACTTAATCGAGGCTGTTAAGGAGGCTTCAACCGTTGCTCATCAGGTAACAGAAGAGCGTAATGACATTACGGTATGGGAAGCGCTATATGCGAAAGCTGTAGAAATGGCTCAATCGGTTGATGTACAGCCGGGCAGACCAAGGGGACGAAATAATCAACGCCAGCAACATCGCCCCAACGTGCCAGCTGAGTCTATTTCGGATTATTTGAAGAGAAATATGTACATTCCCTTTGTAGACCACCTTCTAGTGGAATTATCCGACAGACTTATTGAGGACGGTGAGCGATTCAATGCTCAATTCCTTATACCAAATTCCTTGGATCAGCTTACAGAACAGAGGGTTGGGGCAATATATGACGCCTTTAAGGATGATCTAGCCGCAGACGACTTAGATGAGTTTAAGAGGGAAGTAAGCAGATGGAAGGCACGACATGCTGTGGCAGTTGACACTGTGACACCCAGCACATTAGGCGATACTCTAGCCATAACAAATAGAGAACTGTATCCAAATGTCACGACTTGTCTTCACATCCTCCTTGCCATGCCAGTATCAACTGCTACTGCTGAACGCTCATTCAGCAGCATGCGGCGTCTGAAGACATATCTGAGGTCTACAATGAGCACCGGTAGG
This sequence comes from Cyrtodaria siliqua, assembly GCA_037043455.1. Lineage (NCBI taxonomy): Eukaryota > Metazoa > Mollusca > Bivalvia > Adapedonta > Hiatellidae > Cyrtodaria > Cyrtodaria siliqua. The sequence goes on from JAWPHD010011433.1 coordinate 51,611, forward strand.
TTGTCAGGACTCGGCCTCATGAATATCCACAGGGACAGAGACATTGACACCAATCATGTCGTTGACGAATTTGCGAGAAAAAAAGATCGCCGACTAGCTTTATTGTTTCACGTATAAGCCCTGTCGATAAACGTTATGGTGTTTAAATAAAATTAAATCGTTTAAATCGACTATTGTTAACTTTAAAGTGTTAAATTAAACATATTTTATGAACAACATGATATTAAGAACATCATAGTGAACAATTGATTTAAAATAAATATGTTGAATTCCAGTTTTATATTACCATAAATATAGGAGAGAGAGAGAGAGAGAGAGAGAGAGGAGAGGGAGAGAGAGAGGAGAGAGAGGAGAGAGAGAGAGAGAGAGAGAGAGGAGAGAGAGAGACAAAAAATAGGTTTCATGAGTTTGAAATGATAAGATGTCAGTGAAAGACAGAAGAATACTCTTATAGGGTCAGCCTGCGTTATAGGACATTGTTATAGTTATAGTTATAGTTACTGTTTGAAGCGCTTTGTTTCCAGAATATATCTGTGGACCGAGTTTACTCTTATATAGTCATAGCTTTTCAAATGTTTAAATTATGTTCATGTATTATGTAGGCCTAAACATTATTTACATATATCGAATGTCGAGTTAGTCATTCAAAGTAACATTTACATTGAGTCACGACTATGTCAAGATTATGTCAGGTCTAAAAAAACGGGACTCTGGTGATCATTTTAGATAAAATGAGGAATAAGCTATGTAATTTCTGTTTTATTTTTTTCCATTAAATAGTCGTGAAATTGCACAAAAACGCACCTCCGGCTATATAGCCAAAAAAAAATTCCGGGGGGGCATGCCCCCGGACCCCCCTAGATTTGGTGCGTACACTCAATTTCAGCCCAGCTACGCGCCTGATAGTGATCAGTTGTGCCAAGCTATTTAAAAATCCCTGAATGGGTTGTGACGTTACGTTCCAGACACGAAATTGCGTACCTGTTTTTGACCTATGAACTGCAAGTGTGAACTTGATCTTTGAGGTACGGACCTGGGTTTTGCGCGCGACACATCGTCTTGTTATGGTGATCACTTGTGCCAAGTTAATTAAAAATCCATGCATGGGTTTTGAAGTTACAGTATGTAAAGTTGTTCGCGGTACAGTATGTTTAAATACACTAGTAGTGACGTGACACACAATTAAGTCATTGCTTACGTCATATAGCTTGCGCAGTATGACGTCAAATGACGTCAAACGCTCTCAGCTTGTTCAAAGTGCATATTAATGTTATATGTATTGATGCATGTGATGGGTTTATATCGGGGTGGGGGTACAGGTTTGGGAGCATGGCAAGTTTGTTGTAATTAAAATTTTATTAAAATTATTGTTGAGTTTGTCTTCGTGACGTATATTTACCAAAATATGACGTCATGTAACGGATTCCAACGTCATTCCAACGGATGAAAAATACGCGGGGAATTAATGGAATAGCAGTATTTTACCGTAAAATAATATACAAATGTCTCTCTTCTTTGTGTATATGATTTACTGCGCAGGTCGTGTCAGAACATAAATAAAGCAACAATTCAACCTTGATTTTAGCAATTGGACGACTTGTAATAAGTTGTTTATGAATTGCGATATTTACCACAATATGCTGAAATAAATTATGATGCATTTTCTTCCTGGTTGAGATTAACACAAATTACACCGGGCCTAAAAACACCATTAATTATTCACTCACTAACTCACTCACTCACTCATTAATTACATGGGGCTTTATGACGTCTTCGTGTTAAAAACGATTCATTTGATTTGATTTGAATAGGGTTTTACATCATTTTAGCACTTACGTTTGAAATTAAAACAATTTGTTTGACTGCATGTATGTAAATAGTACTTTTTACGAAATTTAAATCCCAAAGGTTCTTGTTTAATGGATCCAGTGGAAGGAGGGTGGAGGTGGAGTGTGTGTGTTTGTGTTTGTGGGTGGGTGGAGTGGAGAGAGTGTTGCGGGTTGTGGTTCTTTATTCTTTACGACATGTACTGTAATATAATACATATGTTATTTAACAATGCTTGAAGTTTAGTCTTGTAAATTTGTGAATACACTAATGTGGAGTGAACAAGTGTCAAGTAAATAGACTGCCAACTGTTAAAACACAACCGTTATAATAATATATCTAACCAATGGGATGCATTTATAAAATAATTCGTATACGTCTCTAAAATGCACATATATAGGAATAATACACTATTAAAATATCATGGAAGGCCTGAAGAAAACTTCTGACTTTATGAGTTCTAAATTGATTACTTTAGGTCTTAATGGCTTCTAACTTCACCACTTCTAACTTTACTATTTAATGACGTATGTAATGAATTCTAACATTACTTTAACTCGATGACTTTTAACTTCATGACTTCCATACTTCTAACACGACTCAAAGTAAATCTTCTCGCCTCTCACCGCTACTGGTTCTACCCAGGAAAAGTGGGTTGTCTGCCTCCTCCACAAAAGAATCGACCGTCATGAATAACCTGACATGTGTTGAAAATGACGTAAAACACCATAAAACAAACAAACTGAAATCATTACTTTTAACTTCGTAACTTCTAAATTCATTACGTTTTAACTACACAATTTAATGAAGTAAGAAGTGATGAAATAACAAGTGATAAAGTGATTAAGACTTTCTGTATGCCTGCAGGTTACCGTCGCTTTAGCGATCATTTGTAGCTCTATGCTCAGCTTTATAGTACTGTCACACTAGAAAACCATGCCGCATCTCCTACACATGCCATGATACCCCATCGAATGTTTTCTAATACCGGGTCGACCAGTCCTAACACTGTCATTTATATGATGAGCGTGAAGCAATTGAGCGACAAAAACCCTTTTTATGAAGTAATGAATATGAACCGGTCAGAGTTTGGACACACGACCTCCCGCATGCGAGTCGGGCGCTCTTCTATTACGCCATAATTGAATGCGCGTAGGATGTTTTGTATTTAGTAGCTCATAGTGTAAGTCAATTTAAGCAAATACGGATATTTGCAGCGCGTTAGACGTTTATACATGTAACAATATCAACACATGTTTAATGACATAAAGTTGCGGTGACCGATTGATTAGCATTTTTCAAACCGAGACTGCAATATTTCGTATACTTTACTTTAAACATATTTTATTGCTTTTCTTCTATATACAAGCAAAAGGGTATTTCGTATGTGTCGTGCTCGACCGTTTCCAAAGGTCCATTATTATACTCATTTTTTTGCAACTCTTTCAAAAGGTCTCGGGTTCGATTCACAGTGAGGTCACATCTCAGATTTTTAAAACACACTCTCGCAGTATTTTACTCGTTCACGCTAGTTTGAAACTATGCCTTCTTTCAAATGGAGTGTAAAGCCGTTGATCCCATTGCCGGGAGAGCCATATCCCGTGCACGATATAGACATCGTTTTTCACAACCGTAAATCTAAGCCTCTAAATCGTGGTTTCATTTGTTCCCAATAAAGGTTTTTCGTGGTTTCATTCGTTCCCAATAAAGGTTTTTGAAGTAATTAAAAAAAAAAATATATATATAAAATGAAATATCAAAAAGAAAGCAAGAAGAAGTAAAAGAAGAAGAGAAGAAGAACGATACCCCAAATACAGTGTTTGAAATTGAACAAAAAAGAAGAAATACAGAAAATGTAACATGAATAGACATTAAAATCTATTTATAGTAACACACGCTCGACTTCTGTCTGTTACAAACAAACGAAACAGTTATTGAAACCTTTGTCATATTAACGCGACCTTTTGCTTTACGATGTCAATCGTGCCGCTGCTAGGAGTTTCACTGTAGTAGCAAATAAAACAGTTCAAGAACAATTTACTTGACACATTATCTAGTTAAAGCATTTACCTGTACGTATTGTGTCGTGTTTGACATGACATGTTAAAAACAATGCTGACATAAAATATCGCATAACGTAGAGCTTGTAAATAAGGCACGTTATGCTCTTATCAAAGGCACACTAACCAGTAACCCAATGCCCTACACACTGCGTTGCTGTTGTCAGTGGACTGCTGGAGTGATTCCCATTCGTCGTCACATACCGTGCCCCACGTACTGTTGTGTAGGATCTCGACCCGACCTCTTTTCTGATCACAAACATGTGCACCACCACCGTCACACAGTCTGTAGTTATTGCGTGGCACCGTGCAATGACCTGAGCACTGCAAAACTAGAAATTCATTCTAATTGTTTATATCTTTGTTTTAATCATGACAGATACGTTTCAAGACTAGTTTTACCCAGTTAATTTTAGTGAAAATATATACTCGGTAAAAAAAAAGTTGATAAATGATGTTAAACAAAGGAATATGAGTCGTAATGTTATAATTCATAATTATACCGTTGGGAGATATATTTATAGTACCGGAAACATATTAAACTCGGGAATACATTGACAGATAAATTATATCGTAAATGACCAAGGCGTCAGTGTTAAAATAATGCTTTTTTAAAAAAAATAAGTTAGACAATTAGGTAATATATCACTGGATAGAGGCGCTTTGGCTCGAATTTTAAAAACGTGTTTGGACTTCGTGTATAAAATATGTATTAATTTAGAGATGATGCATTTTAATAGTCGTATGTATTTTCTGGTTTACAACTTCAATTATAACTTCTGGCCCATTGTTGTTGTTTTTTTCGATAGTTAACAAATAAATATTTCAACAGTTTCTTTAAGCTACACAATCGCTATTTAATAACGTAAAGCACACCAGTGCAACACTCAGGTACTGTATATTTGCTTTGCAGTATAATGTGTCAACTTGTCGTTTCGTTTTCAAGATCCATACCTCACTTTTTGACACGATTTAGGAGTGGCTAATTCTTTTATCGCGCTGCTGAATTTGAAACCAAGAACTGATTCCAACGCGGTATATAAAGATCTCGGTATTGTAACTTCGCTCGGTTAGATTATTTCGGCTAGTACAACACAATACAATCATGCATTCTAACTGAAACAATTGCTCAAGCATGAGGTAAATGTACCAACCTAAGTATAGTCCTTTTAAACAAATTCGCTTTATATAAATCTCATTACATATCACACGACTTTTAAGGGGAATGTAGCGACACAGCCAAACAGACATTTGATTGCGAGTTCTGAACAACGTGGACAAAGGTGAAAGAATTATCAAAATAGGATGATAAACAAAAAAGATATGACCATTTAAATGTTGTTCTAAAATGAATATGGGAGCCGCCATTTTTAGAACTATGACGTCATAGTTCCATATTACCAAATATGGAATATTGATAAATATCATTCAAAAGAAGAAAATCACTGCAAATGAATGATCTTTTTTACTGGTCATATAAAGCATTATTGCCATTAAGTATTACATATTTTTAATACAGTTGCTGTCATTTTTTCCCTAAAAATCAGTAAATGTTCATATTTATAAATATTCCATATATGGTCATTTAGAACCGTGATGTCATAGCTTTCAAAATGGCCGCATCCATATCCGTTTCAAAAGAAACTTCAAATGATCTTTGTTTATCATTCGATGTTGATAATTCTTTCACCCTTATTCAAGTATTTTAGAACTCTCAATAATAAAGATGGTTTGGCTGTGTCGCTACATTCCCTTTAATACAAACAGGTCACACAAACTACATTTTTACGTTTCTGTAATCCACCAAATTATAAACACTTCCACTTTTACAAACATACATGTTATTGATGTAAACGGTTATTCAGAGTGCAGCATATACATTTTGCTGACGTGTATTCTATATAGACCATGGGCTACTCAACCTTTCGGTACCAACTCAGCTGACACATTTTAAATGCTACCACCTTTTAGATATATCTTAGTAAAAAAGAAATAGCCAGGATAGTTTTTCTGAAACGGTAGCTTAACTCATTATTTTTGGGCAAAAACATCCACATTTGAACAAAAATCGCTAAAAACTGGAATACTTTTTTAAATATTATTATCATTGCAATATTAGGGAGCTGAAGCTTCTGAAAGTTTTCTATTATATTCATATAAATATAAACAATATTTAAAATGAACAAAATATATACTGCTTGCCATTTTGGGGGGAAATCAGCAAAAAAAGCATACAAATTGCTGATTTTTTGAATAATTTTTTTATAAAAAATTGACACTTCCAATTTAGCAAAATAGAACGTTTTAAAGTGTTTCCATTCATCTAAAGATGTCCTGAGATATAGGTAAAATTTTAAAGGATCAGAGATTTGGAAAAACTGGGATATTTTCGGCCAAAAGTTGAAATTTGAACCAAAATCACTAAAAACGGGATTACTTCTACAAATATAATTCTCATTACAATATAAGGAGATTGAAGTTATCTGTTATATACATGTTCATGGAAAAAATATTTGGAATGAATAAAATATACAAATCTTGAAATTTTGGGGGAAAATCAACACAAAATGAATTAAAGTCGCTGATGTTTGGAATAGTTATGAAATTTTAAATTATGATTACAATATAACAAAACAGAAGTCGTTATAGTATTTCTTTAAAGGTAAAGGTGTCATGAGCTACAGAAAAGACAGTTCTAAAGGATCAGAGATTTGAAAATGCCATTTCTTTTGACCCAGAATATCGAAATTTAAACCAAACCGCCGAAAACTGGACTATTTAAAATACAATTTTATTGCAATATAAGGGAGTTGAATGTTCTTAAAATAAACATTCTATTGCATTAATATACATGGGGAAAATGTTTGGAATAAACAAAGTTGATACATCTTGACATTTTTGGAGAAAATCTACAAAAATAAAGCATAAAATAAAAGATTTTTGGATATTTATTTATAACAAAACAGAGTATTTTTCAAAAATGTAAATAAAGATGAATTGAGGTACAGACAAAATGTTCCGAAGTAACTTGAAAACTGCAAATACAATTTACGAAAATTTGAATATTTATTAAAAAATGATTTCTTTTGAAATAAAAGGGAGCTGAAGGGTATGATCGATAAACAGGTATCTAGAATATATCTGACTCAAATAAGTCAGTAATACCTTACTAATTAGAATCATTGAAGAATGGTATTTTTGTTTGATTGATTAACATTTACCTTATCATATGACTGATGCATTTTAGAGAAACGAAACAAAGTTTCATGCTTATGTATTTTATTGATTTGCTCAATGGTCTTCTTAGACTTATTGCAATATTGTTATATGTACATTTGTAAGGTTTATGGAGGTTGACCTCGACCTCGAACCTCCATATACCTATGCAAATAAAGTTTTTTATTTTTCTTCTTCTTCGATGTTCGTGTATATGGGAAAAAATGGGTGCACACACAAAAAAACCCAAATAAAACCGCTTAAAAAAAAATCAATAAATTAAAGACATTTTTAAACGATTTTGATAATTAAACTCAAACTCACAAGTTGCTTACGTAAATGCCATTGCAGTGTTTCTTTTAATTAAACTATCATGACTATTGCAAAAGAGAAATATGCCAATTAACAGAACCGAGAGAAATGATATTTCAGTTTTGGACTGAGAAAAATGCAATTAAGAAGTAAACGTAGTTTTAAAGAAAACTCAGCCTGGAAAATAATATACTTCTCAAAGCTACAGAAAGAGTCAATCATGATATTAACATCTTTACTACGTTTTCATCTGCCGAATGTTGACGCATGTTCACATTCTGAATATGGTATACATGCTACAACTAACTCCCCTGCATTCACACCATGTTACAATAATGGGAAGTCTATGCTTTCTGCAAGTACAGCGTAAAGTAAGTTTCGAAAGATACTTTGATAACATTCCGAAATTTTAATTGAACATATGGGCCATCTGTTATAACAGGTATTATAACAAAGTCTCAGGTGTACCATCCCTATTATAAAGGTATGCAAGTCTTTCCGAGGTCATTGTTTGCACGTGGTGGTATGCACGTAACTGTTCTACTGCTGCTGCTGCATATGTATGGGGAATACTGCTGATCAAGAGCTGACCGGTTGAATCCACAACGCTATAGGATGGACATACAATAAGCCGTTGTAATGAGACACTGGATTATTATTAACTGATATCCAGTTGATAATTATTCCAGGGTATTATTATAACGGCTTGTTGTATGCCCATCCAACTGCGTTGTGTATTGGATTGGAAAATTTCACCATCAGTTTGTACTATAGACTGTGTGCCCATTTAGACAACCTGCTGTTTAAAATAATATTTAACTACAGTCTTTCAAAACATGTCTTTCAGGATGCTCTGTCCTATTGCCTTAGCGGTATGTAGGTAATACTTTTCTTTCAGCAGTCATATACTCAAACTACTTTGTAAATCAGTTGTTTTCATTTAAGAACGATTGTCCTACTGCCAAGAACTGAAGCAAAGACTGCTGGGCTAGTCTTTAAAAACTCCTTGCAACATTGACTTTGTATCTACCCTGTGTTAACATGCATCACGTGTAACACTCGTTAGCTGCTGTATAGTTAAGGACTGTATGATAAAATTATGATATCATGTAGAAGTAAGCGGAGTGCATTCTCGAAAACAGTCGAGAAACTGTTACCGTAACGTTTACCGAGTAATCTTTAAAGTTCAATATAAGTTTCTCAGTTTGAGTGTCTTTCCCGTAACTGAATAATTTGAATACCTTCATAAACTTACTGAATAAGTGGTTAATCAAATGGCATTCAAATAAACAAACGTTTAACAAATTAGTACCTGTACAATGCTTAGTTAGTTACAGTTAGGTTCTTGTCAGTCCTACTTCTAATAGCGTTAACTTTTAAACTGTTTAATCTCGAGGGAGGAGGCGAGTGTATACATTAACTAGATGTTTGGTACGACACTTTTTAGATATACGCGGATTGTTAGCATAAACAAGGAAATATATCCTTTATAAAGAATGATCTCCTGTATTTTATTTCAAATAAAGGAATAAATAAAACTAATCTCTTTCGGTAAGCATGCACGTTGTAACGATTATTTACAATTCTATTTAATGCATTTCATATAATGAATAATACACAACGCAATGAGTGATGGAGACACGGCTATCGACATGGAACGGTCAACAGCCAATACGGCCTACTGGTAAGCTTAAAACGAGTTTATATGTGCACAACCTTGCTATTATTATGTCTTCAGCGCCCAAGTGGACAAGACATTGTTAAAAATAAACGTATATCACATAAAAGGAAATCTCTAAAAATACATCCCACATCCAGAGAAATGAGCAAACGTAACATTTAAATGTTGTTGAACATCTGTATACTAAAGGGAAAAAAAACGCAACCCGAATATTTCCTCTTCATATTGTATGTATAATGTGCTGCGGTTAATCGAATGGCACATGGTTACATCAGACCTTTCCTTTCGGTAAAAAGAATAAAACAACACATAACACATCAAATGCTCCTACACAGTTTAATTATTGACCGAATACACGCATGCAAGTGAGCAAACTTAGGACGTAAAACTTTTCAATTTCTTTACATTAGCAAGATCTCGGTCGTGAGGGTGTCTCGCCCACCGCGGCAAACCGCATTGAAATATTATATTAAATTTGTGCTTAAATGATGTCCACCAAAGACAACACTTCATATGACCAAGTATCAAACAAATAAAAGCGAAGTAATCATAAGAAGTTAAGTTACTGAGGTTAAGTGGTTTAACCAGGGTGTAGTTTTGGGAAAATAATGCAAAATATGACCTTGATCTTGGTATTTTCTGCCGTTCAGCGATGTCCACCGATGCCAACAATACATATGACCAAGTATCAAAGACATAAGGTCAGGCAATCATAAAGTTAACTGAGGTTTAGTTACCTAACCAAGGTTGTTACCTAACTAACTAAGGTTAAGTTTGGGGGGAAATGACTCAAAATATGACCTTGACCTTGTTTAGTTTTTGTCATCCAGCGATATCCACTAATGCCAACTAGAGCTGTCGCATTTTAAGGGCGACAAATATACTCCCACCAGTCCCCACCATTCCCCACCCTACTGTTTGAGTAAATATTGAGTGGAATGAGATTTTCATGATCAGGTAATGGTGACCTTGACCTTTGACCTACTGACCTCAAAACCAATAGGGGCCATATTTCCATCACAGGCAGTCAACCTATTACGTTTCATGATTTGCTTCAGGGGGAGAAGAGTTATGGAGTGAACAAGATGTTTCATTATCTGGTCGCGGTAACCTTGACATGTAATCTAAATTAAGAGGAGTTATCCTCTTACCACAGGCAGTTCACCTATGAAGTGTCATGATATTTGCTTCAGGAAGAGAGGAGTTATGGAGCGGACAATGTTTTTAATTATTGGGTGCTGGTGAGATTTACCTTTGACCTCATACTCAAAAGGAGTCATCCTCTCACCACGGGCAGTTTGCCTATGAAGTTGCATGAGCTTTGCTTCTTGGGAAGAGGAGTTATGGAGCGGACAAGGTTTTCATTATCGGATGCCGTTGACCTTGAGCTTTGACCTACTGAATACAAATCAGAAGTGGTCGACCTCTCACCACAGGCAGTTCACCTATTCATTTTCATGAGATTTGCTTCAAGGGGAGAGGAGTTATGGAGTGGACAATGTTTTTCATTATCGGGTCCCTGTGAACTTGACCTTTAATCTACTGACCTCAAAATCAATAGTGGTCGTCTTTTCACCACAGGAAACTCACATATGAAGTTTCATGAGATTTGCGTCAAGGGGACAGGCGTTATGGAACGAAAACGTTTTTTCATTATCGGGACCTTTGAGCTTGACCTCTGACCTACTGACCTCAAAATCAACAAGTGTCGTTCTCTCACTACATGCAGTTCATTTGTAAAGTTTCATGAAATTTACCTCAGGGGGAAATAAGTTATGGAGCGGACAATATTTTTCATTTTAAGGTGCTGGTGACTTTGACCTTTGACCTACTGACCTCAAAATCAATATGGGATATTCGCTTACCAGAAGCAACCCACCTTTGGAGTTTCATGAGATTGCCTTAGGGGGAGAGGAGTTATGGTGTGAACAAGGTTTTTCATTATCGGGTCACAGTGACCTTGACCTTTGCCCAACTAACCTCAAAATCAAAAGGACCCCTTCAATCACCACAGGTAATTACCTTACGAAGTTTCATGAGATTTGCTTCAGGGGGAGCGGAGTTATTGTGCGGACAACGTTTATCATTATCGGGTCCCGGTCACATTGATCTTTGACCTACTGGACTCACATCCTCTTACCGGAGGCAGTTCACCTATGCAGTTTCATGAGATTTGCTTCAGGCGAAGAGGACTTATGGAGTGGACAAGGCTTTTCATTATCAGGTTTGGTGACCTTGACCTTTGACCAACTGACCTAAAAATCAATAAGGGTCATTCTTCCATCACAGGCAGTCCACGCTTAAAATAGTATGAGATTTGCTTCAGGGGATGAGGAGTTATGGAGATGACAATGTTGCGTCTACAGACAGACAGACAGGCGGACAGGGTGAACACAGTATACCCCTAAACTTTGTTTAGCTGGGGTATAACAATACATATGACCAAGTATCAAAGACATAAAGTGAGACAATCACATAAAGTTAACTGAGGTTAAGTTACCTAACCAAGGTTATGTTTGGGGAAAATAACGCAAAATATGACCTTGAACTTTGTACTTTTTGTCATTCAGTGATGTCCGCCAATGGCAACAATACATATGATCAAATATCAAACAAAAAGAAATTGAAGTTATCAGAAAAAGTTAACTGAGATTAACTTACCTAACCAAATTAATGTTTAGGGTAAATAACGCAAAACGTGACCTTGACTTTGGTATGTTTATCATTCAGCGATGTCCACCAATGCCAACCATACATATGACCAAGTATCAAAGACATACATTTAGGCAATCACATAAAGTTAACTAAGGTTATGTTACCTAACCAAGGTTGTAACCTGACTAACTAAGGTTAAGTTTGGGGGAAATGACGCAAAATATGACCTTGACCTTGGTATTTTTTGTCATCCAGCGATGTCCACTAATGCCAACTAGAGCTGTCGCATTTTAAGGGCGACAAATATACTCCCACTACCAGTCCCCACCATTCCCCACCATTCCCCACCCTACTGTTTGAGTAAAGATTGAGTGGAATGAGATTTTCATGGTCAGGTAATGGTGACCTTGACCTTTGACCTACTGACCTCAAAACCAATAGGTGCCATATTTCCATCACAGGCAGTCAACCTATTACGTTTCATGATTTGCTTCAGGGGGAGAGGAGTTATGGAGTGAACAAGATGTTTCATTATCTGGTCGCGGTAACCTTGACATATAATCTAAATTAAGAGGAGTTATTCTCTTACCACAGGCAGTTCACCTATGAAGTTTCATGATATTTGCTTCAGGAAGAGAGGAGTTATGGAGCGGACAAGGTTTTTAATTATTGGGTGCTGGTGAGATTTACCTTTGACCTCATAATCAAAAGGAGTCATCCTCTCACCACGGGCAGTTTGCCTATGAAGTTGCATGAGCTTTGCTTCTGGGGAAGAGGAGTTATGGAGCGGACAAGGTTTTCATTATCGGATGCCGTTGACCTTGAGCTTTGACCTAATGAATACAAATCAGAAGTGGTCGACCTCTCACCACAGGCAGTTCACCTATTAATTTTCATGAGATTTGTTTCAAGGGGAGAGGAGTTATGGAGTGGACAATGTTTTTCATTATCGGGTCCCTGTGAACTTGACCTTTAATCTACTGACCTCAAAATCAATAGGGGTCGTCTTTTCACCACAGGAAGTTCACATATAAAGTTTCATGAGATTTGCTTAAAGGGGACAGGCGTTATGGAACGAAAACGGTTTTCCATTATCGGGACCGGTGAGCTTGACCTCTGACCTACTGACCTCAAAATCAACGGGTGTCGTTCTCTCACTACATGCAGTTTATTTGTGAAGTTTCATGAAATTTAGCTCAGGGGGAAATAAGTGATGGAGCGGACAATACTTTTCATTTTAAGGTGCTGGTGACTTTGACCTTTGACCTACTGACCTCAAAATCAATATGGGTTATTCGCTTACCAGAAGCAGCTCACCTTTGGAGTTTTATGAGATTGCCTTAGGGGGAGAGGAGTTATGGTGTGGACAAGGTTTTCATTATCGGGTCACAGTGACCTTGACCTTTGCCCAACTAACCTCAAAATCAAAAGGACCCTCCTATGACCACAGGTAATTCACTTACGAAGTTTCATGAGATTTGCTTCAGTGGGGAGCGGAGTTATGGTGCGGACAACGTTTATCATTATCGGGTCCCGGTCACCTTGATCTTTGACCTACTGGACTCACATCCTCTTACCAGAGGCAGTTCACCTATGCAGTTTCATGAGATTTGCTTCAGGCGGAGAGGTGTTATGGAGTGGACAAGTCTTTTCATTATCAGGTCTTGGTGACCTTGACCTATGACCAACTGACCTAAAAATCAATAAGTGTCATTCTCCCATCACAGGCAGTCTACGCTTGAAATAGTATGAGATTTGCTTCAGGGGATGAGGAGTTATGGAGATGACAATGTTGCGTCTACAGACAGACAGACAGACAGACAGACAGACAGACAGACAGACAGACAGACAGACAGACAGACAGACAGACAGACAGACAGACAGACAGACAGACAGACAGACAGACAGACAGACAGACAGACAGACAGACAGGCAGGCAGGCAGGCAGGCAGGCAGGCAGGCAGGCAGGCAGGCAGGCAGGCAGGCAGCAGGCAGCAGACAGACAGACAGACAGACAGACAGACAGACAGACAGACAGACAGACAGGCGTATAGGGTGAACCCAGTATACCCCCTAAACTTCGTTTAGCTGGGGTATAACAATACATATGACCAAGTATCAAAGACATAAAGTGAGACAATCTCATAAAGTTAACTGAGGTTAAGTTACCTAACCAAGGTTATGTTTGGGGAAAACAACGCAAAATATGACCTTGAACTTTGTAATTTTTGTCATTCAGTGATGTCCGTCAGTGGCAACAATACATATGATCAAATATCAAACAAAAAGAAATTGAAGTTATCAGAAAAACTTTGGTATGTTTATCATTCAGCGATGTCCACCAATGCCAACCATACATATGACCAAGTATCAAAGACATACATTTAGGCAATCACATAAAGTTAACTGAGGTTATGTTACCTAACCAAGGTTAAGTTATCTAACCTAGGTTACATTTGGGGTAAATAAGCAAAATATGACCTTGACCTTTGTCATTTTTGTCGTTCAGTGATGTCCACCAATGCCAACAATACATATGACCAAGTATCAAACAAAGAAAATGAGGCAGTCACATACAGTTAACTGAGGTTTCGTTACCTAACCAAGGTTAAGTTTTGAAAAAATACCGCAAAATATTACCTTGACCTTGGTAATTTTGACATTACGTGATGTCCCTTGACCCAACAAAGCACCTGATAAAGTTTCAGAAAAAATCGAGCAGTGGTTGCTGAGCTATAGTTGATTTAAAATGTGGTCAACGCCGCCGGAAAAGTGACTGCTATGTCTCGCTACCCACCATGTGTGCGAGACAAAAACAGTACTGAAATGGCTCCAATTTTCAAAGCGGAACTTCAACATTTACTGAATTCGTGTTGCAAAGTGTATTGTGATTAAAAAATCTGCAACAGCAGAGTTTTGCCCTTTCTCTTACTAGCTGTAAACCCCGCCTTTTTTTTACAAAACATATTGGGATTTTACGTAGGTGTTCAGTATGTAAATTATTTATTGGAAATTCCCGAGTTGCGTTTCTTTTTTCCTGTAGTGTATAAATACATAAATTTAATTGTTTAACATAGTTATATATTCATTGTTACAGCTGTCATGAGTTATTTTAGCAGTGAACTGGTGTATAGGATTGAGGGTTTGGTATTCTACTGCTGACAATCGTTTTAAAGGTGAGATGATATGTTTGCAGAAGACAAATAATTGGATGCTGCATAAGTCGATTTCTTTTTGGGACAATTATTTTGTTGTGCATTGACCAACAATTAAGAAATAATAAATAAGTACCTGTGTTTTATCGGTGAATAAAATACAGTTAGGAGTTCGGATGCGTAGTAATTAAATCACGAGTGCGTTAGCACGAGTGATTTAATTTCTCGCATCCGAACGACTAACTGTATTTTATTCACCGATAAAATACAGGTCCGTATTTATTATTTCGATTCTAACACAACAATTACCCCATTATTTACGCTATTGTTGGGGCACTATATATTATCTCGGAGGTCAAGGTAATCAGGCTGCTATGTTTACAGGCTGTTCCAATGGGCGCCCCCGCATGCAAAGTTCTGCGTTTCAATGCACTAGTTTTCACGTGACAAACAATTAAGTCATTGCTTACGTCATATAACTTGCGCTGTATGACGTCAAACGTTCTCACCTTGATCAAGATGCTTATTAATGTTATATGTACATGTGCATATGATGGGTTTATTTCGGGGGTGCACGGTTTGGGAGAATGGCAATTTTGTTGTAATTAACATTTCATTAAAATTACTGTTCGGTTTGTCTTCGTGACGTATATTTACCAAGTGACGGCATGTAACGTGGCGCTTCCAACGGATGAAATATACGTGGGGAATTAATGGAACAGCTGTATTTTATCGTAGAATAACATACAGCTGTCTCCCTTCTTTGTGTATATGAAAGATTGCAGAGGTCGTGTTAGAATACTTGTTAAATGAGTCGATCGCTTGTAAACCTTTTAACTGAAATTATTTCTAAAAGTGAAGATAAATGAGGAAGACGAGCCTAGGCTGGAACCTGTTACCTCACTAACACTGACACGACAGAGATACGAGGTCTTCTGATTGACCGAATGTTGGTTTCAAATGAAAGCATCCAGTTTACCTCAACACTATTGTGTAAATCATTTAATACATTGCTCATCTTTTGAGTAAATCGAATTTGGTATATGTGACTAATCGATAATAATCAGTGTAACCAAAAATATTGTGTCATTATAAGCCTCCCACTCTTTGATGACATCCAAGGCCGTTAGTAGGTCGAAGACAGTCATCTGTTCTATTAAATTACAAAACACGCCAACCTAATCTTTAAAGCCCATTTTGAAATGTTCTGAGGTGTCGTTATCAAGCCGTATTGAAAGGCAACATGTGTGCATTGGCAGGCAGTTGCCATTTGAGAGCTTTTTTATAATAAGATGAACATGCCAAGGCAATTTTGCCCATCATATCAAGCATTTTAAATGTGGATACTAAACTATACCAACATGAGCTATATGTATATATCAATGTCATAGTCATGCAAAGGTTTGCATACCATGTCAGGAAAGTAAAATAAACACAATAAAGTACTAATGAAAGTTAGTCCATGCCGGTTTCGTTACTGAAAACCGGACATGCGTGGCTTCTATGTCAAAGTAAGTAGGTCAGGATAATTTCTTTTTGTCGAGTGTCGCGCTACGAATTACAAAATGCGAGTTGCCAGTAACAAGAAAGGAATTGCGAGTTACGATGACATATTGAACATTGACAACCCTTTCTTTTCAACTATAATTATATTTATCCTAAAAAACTTCAGCTTAACAAAGCTAATATATCTGATAATAATGCTTCTTTTCTTGATTTAGATCTCTCGATTGAAAATGGTAAAATAATTAGCAAAATCTATGACAAGAGAGATGATTTTAATTTTGACATTGTTAATTATCCCCACTTGGATGGGGATGTTCCCCGAGCAACTTCTTATGGGGTGTATGTGTCTCAACTTATTCGTTTTTCTAGAGCTTGTACTCGAGTTGTGGACTTAAATATTCGTAACCTTTGTATAACTAAAAAGTTACTCAATCAGGGTTACCGTTACCATAAACTTCGTAAAACCTTTGCAAAATTTTATTATCGTAACCCTGATCTTCTTTCCAAATATAAAAGTAATTTAAGGACTCTTCTGCGACAAGGACTATCACAACCTCACTTCTATGGTGATGTGATTTATAAACTTCGTAAGATTTTTGGTCATGATCACTTTCATACTATCTTTGTTAAACTTGTTAAAAAGTTTATCAAAAGAGGTTATGACCCTATCATTTTGCATCGTACTGCATGCTTGGTGGTGGACCCTTTTACAGTTCGCCACTATGCTTTCCTCTTTAATTGTACGATGACCGGACAGGCTGTGGACCCTATGATGACGCCTACCTAAAGCCCATTGGGACGGTGGCGTTTGATGTGTGTCCATGATATTTCTTGTCGTGCCTTAATGATTTATTCTCTTATGCCAAGTCATTGAGTACCTTCATTGTGGCTTTCCAGACTATTGTTTTTTTTATTTATATTTACACGAGCATATTTGTGTTTTACTTATATTGCCTATTGATGTTGCCTTGTTGGTTAGAGATTAGATCATGGCGGGGATTTCTGTATTTACTCTGTCCTATTTTAATGGGATGACAGTCGGGTAAGTGTGAGGTTTAAACCCCCAATGGCCTACTTTGCCACTGACCGTTCCAAGGCGGTAGTCCTATTGTCAAACCTTTTGTGTTTGTGATGTCGTTTGCATTTATTATTGCTTTTGCCTTCTTGTTTGTCTGTTTGCGTGTTTGTTTCTGTGTTTTGTGGTTGACTGTCCTCCTTGAATGCTACTTTCCCTTTCCGATCTTTTGATATTTCTTTTTACAGTCTACAATAACTCGCGAGTTGCGAGTTACAAGCCGAAAGTTTCTAGTTACTAGAAATAATATAATAAAACTAAGTTACAAACACTAATATAATAAAGCATTTCAATAGATAAACATATAGTCTTAGAATTTCTATAATATATTGTTGGTGAAAAAAACAAGTATAGTATGCTTTATACAAAAGTAAAAAAAAAAAACTTCTGCCTAACAATTATGAGACACTTAGTAAATATGCATTTCTTTTCTTTTAAATAGTTGGAGAAAAGGGAAGGATTCTTTGAAACAAAATATCCCTACATTACAATGTTGTTAATTGATACAACTGCCAACAGTCCAATGGTGGTGTTGTTTTAGGCAATTCAGGAACAACACCCAGAACGGTGTATCAATGATAATAGCAATGTATTGCCTATCAATGAGCTTCTATAGTTTCAAAAGTTGATAAGTCCTCAGAGTTTGTTTATTCACTGAATGGCCAGTGTGCTGTTTCAGTGAAATGAAGGGAAATAAATGATTGAACAATAATGAACACTTTTAAATAAAAGCAAATATTAAATAATCTTTATGTTTTAGATTTAGTCTAACTGAAATGTATCTTGCAGCTTAAGGGGCGATCTGGAAGAATAAGGGGTGTCAAGTTAAACCATCATACTGTGTTTCAGTAGCATATTCAATTTAATTATGCACTATACTAGACCACATAAAATAATTGATATACTTATTGTTAATGAAATAGTTTGCTCAGCCAAACTCAAGGACTCAGCTAGATTTCGGTGTTTAATTATCATTAATAATAATCCATATAATGCTTTAATGCAATAATAACTTCTTTTGTGATCTTACTATACTTTTATTTAATACAATGTATAACTAGTATCAACATGAAATATATACAAATTAAAATTGATGACTTAACAAAAATACAATGAGTCCTCGTGTTTTCCAGTCCAAATATATTCATAAATAAAATAATTGAATTAATTTTAGTTAATTTTATTAAATTATTTTTTGTATCTTGCAATTGTGTTACTCGTAAATCGCGTTTTCTAAGTAACGACTCGCTTATAGCTCGCAAATCGTTTTTTGTACGTGCAACTCGCAATTTGTAACTAGCAACTCGCGTTTTGTTACTCGCAACTCGCGTTTTTTTACTCGCAAACTTACTTTTCTTACTCTCTACTTGCTACTCGACCAAAACAAAGTTGGTACACAATGGCTGACGATACGAACATGCTAGTGAAGTTTAATTCATATTTCTCGGGAGCAATTCAGTAGTTGCACCAGAAATCAGACGCGATCTATTTTTGGCAGAACATAGGATAAAAGGAACACACAACTAACTTTAATCTATATCCTTCGCAAGGAATGAAATGACTTAAGTGGACAATATTACTTAATTCAAATTTAAGATGTTTACATATTTTTTAATCTCCTTATTAACCTCTCAGTAACCCTACAAACCATCTATTTTAAGATAAATATTTAGTTGTAAAATTTATTTATCCATAATCTTATTAGCAATATTAAGAAAATGTCTTAAATCGATAGAAAAATGTGTTTAACAAATTGATAAAAGTTGACTTAAGTTAAGATATTGATAAGAAGCTTTATGACTAGGGACTCAGAACTTTAAATCTTTCTTGAATAATTCATATTATGGAATGTCAATATTTTATTCCGCGCAAAACCAAGATTATTATAGCTAACGTACGATATACGGAATAATTATCAGTTAACTTATATTCAGAACAAGAGAATGACCCACACGTATAAATATATAGGTGTTCTGTGTTTATTTCAGGACGCTGACTGCGTAAACATTCATTGTTGAACAGACATATATTTAGATCTACCATTGGACCTTAAGCTGAACTTATTTAATCGCACACGTTTTCCGAGTGACAACATTACATGTAAAATGCTCAAACTAGTTTCTATTGTTTTTATTAATTTAAGCTATCTATTACCTGGACAAGGTCGGGTGTTACACACGTTGAACTGAATGTTTTCTCCCTGGCATTCGGTAAATATGTCTGGAAAAGGATTCTTGCACGTGCGAATTCTCCTCGTCATTCCCGTGCCACATACGGCAGTACACGAGTTCCATGATGACCACGTACTCCAAACCCCACCTGTATCATTAAGTTTAAGATTAACAGTATTTGCTTAAATTGTAAATCATACAGCTATCTTCATTTGTAATTGTTTGAATTGTAAATGTTCAAAGTTCATATTTGCATGCATAACATTCTACCTTTTACATGCCACTTACGTTTGTCTCCAGAAACAAAGCAACGTCTTGTGTGAGTTTTCATTTTACAAAACAGGCAATGGTAAATCCCGAGGCATCGCACAAAGACATGTACCAATGTGTATTAACATGTATATTCAATAATAATCAGCGTATTCGACTGGCCTTTTCCCGATGAGTAACTTGCTGTTCTGTTTATCGATTTTCTCCCTCTTTCGTATCGTCCAATCAGACTTCAGTAAACAATGTATTAGCAACATCTCGATCACTAATTGGAATTGATACCTGGTCTTTACTGTGTGAATAAGTACTTACCGCGAACAGCAAAGTGTGCCAATTGAATAGAAAACTTGCTAAAAGGAAAACACATTTAACAATAAAGGCGAATACGCGTACTTACATGTAGAGAGCATAGCATGTGCAAACCGTTGACCGGGCCGTGTTTGTTTAACTGAACTACTATAATATTACATATTTTTATGAACGAAATGAAGTTTAATTCGCGTTTATACATAATGAATTGTGTGATGAGATTACGGACATGACACCGTCAAGCGGTACGAGGTCCGGAGCTCTAAAGCACGAGTCTGTATATATAGAGGTCCCTCACGTCTTTGCAGAAAGTATAGCTGTCACTTTGATTATTTTTATATATGATATTTGTGTACTGGTTGTTTTATGTTTTAATTAATTAGAGATTAGTTGTAAGGAACTATTATTATTGATTAAATTGAACATACTATATATACAAGAATTTGTCAGTAGTTATTTTTCGAAATTACGGAATATAGTTTTATATCTTTTGATAAAAAGCAGACGTAAGGAGCAACGTAATTATTTATTGATATTTCAATTTCTCAGTGTATTTTCCGCCCCTCCCACTGTTATGGCTACAACAGTTTCATTATTGTGTAATCGATTTCATGGTATATGAAACGACACACTTTAAGAGGCGTTACATAAAGAAATCCCTGCCAGGCTATATCCTCTGACACATTGAAACCCACAAAGCAAGTACCCATTGAGTTGGCATAATCCAAAACGAAACTAAACATAAAGGGCACGACAACACACGACTGGAGACAAACATCAAACGTTACCGTCCTCTCGGGATTTAGGTAGATGTCATCATAGGGTCTACACAATGTCCGGTCATCACACAGTCAAACAGGAACCATAGTGGCGACTAAACATGCAGTGCGTTTGCCAAATGATAGGTCGCAACTGATCAACTTTTTAAAAAGTTTAGAATTTAAAGAAGTTTAGTAAAGATTGTATGAACGTGATCATGACCAAAGATATTGCGAAGTTTATAAATAACGTTAAATAGAAGTCCGGTTACCATAGAAGTCCTTATCGTAGCAGTAATCCGAAATTACTTTTATATTTTAAAAGCAAATCAGGTTTACGATAATATGTTTTTCTGAAGTTTATGGTAACGGTAGTCCTGATGGATTAGCTTCTTAGTTCTACAAAGATTACGAATAGTAAAGTCCTCAACTCGACAACAAGCTCTAAAAATAGTTGATAGACATATTACCTCATAAGATCTCCATTTTCAATTGAGTGATGCAAATTGAGAAAAGAAGCGACAGTAGTAAAAATATTAGCTTTATTAAGTTGTTTAGTTAGTTAGAGTATATACTATTTAAAATTCCTAAGGACCCACATAAGAATATGTTAATAATGTTCTCATTGTTTTGTGTATTTCAAGCTTGATTGCAGATACGGTTGAACAGCAAAATAATGAGTTTAAATCTTCTGCTCTGATTGCATGAACCTTTTTCGAAGCCGTTTAAGTCAATGTGTTTTTTCAGTAAAACGTATAACCCCTTATACAACTTGGTACTTAAGTTGTACTTTGAATTAGGGCAGCTTTCACTGTTACTAATTTTAAAACATACCAACTAAAGTTAGTTTAGCATCATGTATACTTGACTTAACAGAAGAAAATGCTTTTGCAATCAATTGTTCGAACTATTTAATGTATATTTAATATTAACGCGGAATAACTTTAAATTTCCAACGATATTAAATTAAAACGAAGGTAATTCAGGAGTATCCATTTTGTTATAGACGGAATATTTGCAATAAATCGGTTAACTTTTATGCTGCTTTTTTATATTACTTCCTACCAATCTTAAGAAGTGTATGTCTTTAAGCTGACTTGGATTCATGTTACGTGTTTTATCAGTATATATCATGTATCAAATAAAAGGAGGGTACCTCTCTGAAGATGTAAATAATTTAAACAAATTCTAAATTTTTTAAAACTTATTGGTCAAAACAGAATACTTCTTAATCAACTGTTTTAAACTATATTTAAATTAAGAAAATTAGCTAAGATACAAACGTGAGTAATTAGGAATTTTGTTCTGAATGAGTGTATATTATAAATCTCTCTTCTGATATCAAAGTATTTATATTCATCTAATCTAATATTTCCATATAGGCAGCACACTATCCTCTCCGTGCTCTCCGTGTTCTCCGAGCATTTTTGAAGATCGTCCGAACATACGTGATGCTGTTCGAGCAATCCAAAATAGACAAAAACTCTGTGTTCTTTTTAATCATCTTCAGTGGGACTGCATTGCCTCTCCCCACAAAGACATTTTTTGTATCACAGCTTATATGAAGCAATGTAATGAGGTATCGGTTGTACATAGCAAATAGCAGACCACTTAAACTCTACAAGTTGTTTAACATTCAACATTTTTCTTGTTCTTTTAATCATCCCATTGTTAAACGTGACATACGTTTGTATTCGTGAAAACAATATAAGCAGGATCAGTACGTCTGTGTCATGTGAACGTACCATGATTGTTTCTGATGTTGGTGAGAATTGGCAGTGATAAAATCATTCGGATGTCTGCTTCCTCCTATGATGAAAACAGATCTTTCTGATCAATATCGATAACATATATGTAATCTGCAATTGTAAGCCGGGGACATTTTTTCCCCGAAAAAGTAGATTTCACGAGCTTTCGTGCATATTTTTCTGTTTTCCACTGACTGCAAATGAGATTAATGAATTGTGTCTTATTCAAATCACAATTGGTCTTCGTTTTTGGCCCAGACAACGGGGAAAGTTGGTGTTTTCCCTCGCATCTTGCGCTCCAACTACTTGATAGTTATAGGGACGTACGTGTCGACTCAATGTGGGAAGTAGGTTAAACACAAGCTCTGTCAATAAATAATGAAAAGTGGGCACTTCAGTTGATGAAAAGGTTTACAATTAGGCTCCCTTGATCGGATCGTGGAATGGTATCAGGTTCAGCGATCGGATAGATTCCGTGACTATTCTCATGTCTGTCACATTTTCATATTTCTAGGATGGTTGCAGTTCGTTGTGCGTAGAAACAACTTTTGATGCCATATTTTCCATATGGAGAGTGGCTTCTACCAGCTTTGCTCTACAGTGACATGCAATGCACCAACGGCAGTACCGGTGTGTAATTTCAACTAAATCCATTGGAAATTTGCATGTCGAATAATAGTTTGCTAAATGTGCTTGTGGACCTTATTAGACTTTTATTAATAAATAAATAAATAAAACTATTATATATATATAAATGTTCAAGAGTCCTTGTGATTGCAAATATATTAAAATAAAAATCAAGAAATTATTTTAAAGTAATTTTTCTATTCTGCTTGTACGTTCACTACTTAATTAAGTAGATATTCAGGCGATAGCATAAATCACACTTAATAAACTAGTATACAAACCGTGGACCCTGCCCTGAGATTAACACATTATAAATGAAGATGTCTGGAGCTCCAATGCAATATGCTGTATCTACCGAGAATCCAATGCCGCTTACGAACTTTCGCTGTGTTTTGTTTTTGTATTTTATATGTTTGTGTATACTTGTCTTTTTTTTGGTTTGAATATTACAAAAAATATTAGAGAAAAGGTGTACACGAAAATGACACGTTCATTGCAAAGAAAAATATATCAGTTTATAATGAAAGTACTTTCTTATATATTTGGTTGTGGTCAGTTGTTGCTTTTTTATGCATGAACATATTATTTATAGTATTCCGATGACAGGAAAATGTACGGAACGACGTAAGTTTATATTAATGTCTTCAATGTCCACCCCTTTTCCCACCTCGAAAATGTATTACCAGAGTTTAGGTTTTATGGTCTAACCAAACATCTTAAATAGCATAAACATTGATTTAAAAATATTTTGTCATATTTCGTTCAATTTTTTACAGTTTTAAGAATGATCCCGATTTCAATCCTTGTCAAAATTGAAAAATACGTCATCGTTAAACGTAAAAACAGTCTGTAAAATAAATAGCTTTGTAAATGTAACAGTAGATTTAACCGCCAAAAGAAAAATATTGCATTCAACACAAAAAGCGGATCAAAAGGAAATGTAACCAGAACAATGGTTGATGCTTGATCTCATTTTGTGTTATATATTCTATTTCGCAGGTTGCCAATGGTAGAGCTATGGCTTGAAATGATAATAGAGAAATAACAATCTAATAGTTGTGTATTTTATAAAATTTAATGATATACCTTAAGGATTTCAAAAGAGTATGATAATGGACCTATGGAAACGAACAAACACGAAAAATACGAAATATTGCAGTCTCGGTTTGATTGAGACTGTTCATGAAAGGTAGTAAAATATGCTTGATGCCGTTCACGCCCCCATATCCCCGGGTTGGGCAGAACTCAATATTCATAAAATCAATAGTACACAATTTTAACCATCTCGAAGATGGCATGCATATGGCGCTGGATATGCTATATTTACTGTCATTATTCCATGTCCAGTGGCGTATGGTCCAAGTTGGAATTTAACATTAATAGGCAATATAATTATAACACAAAGATATCATGTATTTATGAATAAAAAACCTAGAAAGCCACAAAGCAAGCACTGGCATAAATTAGAGCAACACGAGAATAAACCATTAAGAGCACGACAAAGACAAGAGATTGGAGATAAAGAGCAAATGCTACCATCCCCTCAGGATTTAGGTAGATGTCATCATACTTACTTTACCGAACCTTTTGCTTAAGATCAAGTTAAAAGGAATGTAGGCATACACCAATTCATTGGTTTAGGTTACATTTTATTATAACATGTCGTGTTGCATGTTACTGATATTCCATATTGGAAATAAAATTTACTTGTGTTGTTGATCTTGTCCAGGGCTCACACATTGCCTTAAAATAGTAACTTAATTTAATACACTATTTCCATACATTTGCGCCATTCACACATACCTGGACAAGCACGTGGTCCGTTACACAGTTTAATCTCCGTGTGATCTCCCTAACACTCTCTACCAAACTGTGATGGCGTAGGATTAGTACACGTGCGACTTCTTGTCCTCATACCTGTACCACAGGTAGCACCACAATGGTTCCATGATAACCACGAGCTCCACCCTCCATCTGCAGTTAAAAGCAAAGATATATATTCGTGTTTTTTTCTCAGTTTTTGTAATTTTTTCTCAGTTTTTGTAAGGAATACATATTTACTGAACAAAATTCCTAATTACTCACATTTTTATCTTAACTAATTTTCTTATTTTAAATATATTTTAGAATATTTCTGTGATAAGTATTTTGTTTTGACCCATGGTTTTAAAACATTTATTTTTTGTTTAAATTGTTACTTCTTTTGAGAGGTACCCTCGCTTTATATGAAAACATGAATGTGCTGATAAAACACATAACATCAATCGAAGTTGGCGTGAAGATATAAACATCTTAAAATTGGTATAAACTAATATTAAAAAAGATATTGACTCATTTATTGCAGATTCGTCGTCTAGAGGAAAAGTAAAACATAGATGATCCTACATTACCTCCCTTTTAATTGAATATCGTTTGAAATTTAAGTAACTGTAATTCAGAGTTAACATTAAATATTTCGAAAAATTCTTTTGCAAATGCATTTGTAGTGGTAATGCTAGTAAACCTTGATGTCAACATAATAGTAGCTGGCATATTTTAGAATTATGAACATCGAAAGCTGCACCAATTCAAAGTTCTTAACAAAACCTTAATACCCAGTTGTGTACGATTTATAATTTATTTCTAAGAAAACACATCGACTCTGTAAGCTTTAAAATATTTTCATCCAATCAGAGCAGATGATTAACACTCGTTATTTAAAAAACAGTCTGTAAAATAAATAGCTTTGTAAATGTAACAGTAGATTTAACCGTCAAAAAGAAAAATATTGCATTCAACGACTACAGTCAACACAAAAAGCGGATCAAAAGAAAACAACAATTAAAAGGATATGTAACCAGAACAATATTTGATGTTTGATCTCATTTTGTGTTATATATTCTATTTCGCAGGTTGCCAATGGTAGAGCTATGGCTTGAAATGATAATAGAGAAATAACAATCTAATAGTTGTGTGTATTTTATAAAATTTAATGATATACCTTAAGGCTTTCAAAAGAGTATGATAATGGACCTATGGAAACGAACAAACACGAAAAATACGAAATATTGCAGTCTCGGTTTGATTGAGACTGTTCATGAACGGTAGTAAAATATGCTTGCTGCCGTTCACGCCCCCATATCCCCGGGTTGGGCAGAACTCAATATTCATAAAATCAATAGTACACAATTTTAACCATCTCGAAGATGGCATGCATATGACGCTAGATATGCTATATTTACTGTCATTATTCCATGTCCAGTGGCGTATGGTCCAAATTGGAATTTAACATTAATAGGCAATATAATTATAACACAAAGATATCATGTATAAATGAATAAAAAACCTAGAAAGCCACAAAGCAAGCACTTGCATAAATTAGAGCAACACGAGAATAAACCATTAAGAGCACGACAAAGACAAGAGATTGGAGATAAAGAGCAAATGCTACCATCCCCTCAGGATTTAGGTAGATGTCATCATAGTTACTTTACCGAACCTTTTGCTTAAGATCAAGTTAAAAGGGATGTAGGCATACACCAGTTCATTGGTTTAGGTTACATTTTATTATAACATGTCGTGTTGCATGTTACTGATATTCCATATTGGAAATAAAATTTACTTGCGTTGTTGATCTTTTCCAGGGCTCACACATTGCCTTAACATAGTAACTTAATTTACTACACTATTTCCATATATTTGCGCCATTCACACATACCTGGACAAGCATGTGGTCCGTTACACAGTTTAATCTCCGTGTGATCTCCCTGACACTCTCTACCAAACTGTGATGGCGTAGGATTAGTGCACGTGCGACTTCTTGTCATCATACCTGTACCACAGGTAGCACTACAATGGTTCCATGATAACCACGAGTTCCACCCTCCATCTGCAGTTAAAAGCAAAGATATATATTCGTGTTTTTTTCTCAGTTTTTGTAATTTTTTCTCAGTTTTTGTAAGGAATACATATATACTGAACAAAATTCCTAATTACTCACATTTTTATCTTAACTAATTTTCTTATTTTAAATATATTTTAGAATATTTGTGTGATAAGTATTTTGTTTTGACCCAAGGTTTTTAAACATTTATTTTTTGTTTAAATTGTTACTTCTTTTGAGAGGTACCCTCGCTTTATATGAAAACATGAATGTGCTGATAAAACACATAACATCAATCGAAGTTGACGTGAAGATATAAACATAATAAAATTGGTATAAACTAATATTAAAAAAGATATTGACTCATTTATTGCAGATTCGTCGTCTAGAAGAAAAGTAAAACATAGATGATCCTACATTACCTCCCTTTTAATTGAATATCGTTTGAAATTTAAGTAACTGTAATTCAGAGTTAACATTAAATACCTCGAAAAATTCTTTTGCAAATGCATTTGTAGTGGTAATGCTAGTAAACCATGATTTCAACATAATAGTAGCTGGCATATTTTAGAATTATGAACATCGTAAGCTGCACCAATTCAAAGTTCTTAACACAACCTTAATACCCAGTTGTGTACGATTTATAACTTATTTCTAAGAAAACACATCGACTCTGTTAGCTTTAAAATATTTTCATCCAATCAGAGCAGATGATTAACACTCGTTATTTAAAAAACAGTTTGTAAAATAAATAGCTTTGTAAATGTAACAGTTGATTTAACCGTCAAAAAGAAAAATATTGCATTCAACGACTACAGTCAACACAAAAAGCGGATCAAAAGAAAACAACAATTAAAAGGATATGTAACCAGAACAATATTTGATGTTTGATCTCATTTTGTGTTATATATTCTATTTCGCAGGTTGCCAATGGTAGAGCTATGGCTTGAAATGATAATAGAGAAATAATAATCTAATAGTTGTGTATTTTATAAAATTCAATGATATACCTTAAGGCTTTCAAAAGAGTATGATAATGGACCTATGGAAACGAACAAACACGAAAAATACGAAATATTGCAGTCTCGGTTTGATTGAGACTGTTCATGAACGGTAGTAAAATATGCTTGCTGCCGTTCACGCCCCCATATCCCCGGGTTGGGCAGAACTCAATATTCATAAAATCAATAGTACACAATTTTATTTACTGTCATTACTCCATGTCCAGTGGCGTATGGTCCAAGTTGGAATTTAACATTAATAGGCAATATAATTATAACACAAAGATATCATGTATATATGAATAAAAAACCTAGAAAGCCACAAAGCAAGCACTTGCATAAATTAGAGCAACACGAGAATAAACCATTAAGAGCACGACAAAGACAAGAGATTGGAGATAAAGAGCAAATGCTACCATCCTCTCAGGATTTAGGTAGATGTCATCATACTTACTTTACCGAACCTTTTGCTTAAGATCAAGTTAAAAGGAATGTAGGCATACACCAATTCATTGGTTTAGGTTACATTTTATTATAACATGTCGTGTTGCATGTTACTGATATACCATATTGGAAATAAAATTTACTTGTGTTGTTGATCTTGTCCAGGGCTCACACATTGCCTTAACATAGTAACTTAATTTACTACACTATTTCCATACATTTGTGCCATTCACACATACCTGGACAAGCACGTGGTCCGTTACACAGTTTAATCTCCGTGTGATCTCCCTGACACTCTCTACCAAACTGTGATGGCGTAGGATTAGTACACGTGCGACTTCTTGTCATCATACCTGTACCACAGGTAGCACTACAATGGTTCCATGATAACCACGAGTTCCACCCTCCATCTGCAGTTAAAAGCAAAGATATATATTCGTGTTTTTTCTCAGTTTTTGTAATTTTTTCTCAGTTTTTGTAAGGAATATATATATACTGAACAACATTCCTAATTACTCACATTTTTATCTTCACTAATTTTCTTATTTTAAATATATTTTAGAATATTTGTGTGATAAGTATTTTGTTTTGACCCATGGTTTTAAAACATTTATTTTTTGTTTAAATTGTTACTTCTTTTGAGAGGTACCCTCGCTTTATATGAAAAAATGAATGTGCTGATAAAACACATAACATCAATCGAAGTTGGCGTGAAGATATAAACATCTTAAAATTGGTATAAACTAATATTAAAAAAGATATTGACTCATTTATTGCAGATTCGTCGTCTAGAAGAAAAGTAAAACATAGATGATCCTACATTACCTCCCTTTTAATTGAATATTGTTTGGAATTTAAGTAACTGTAATTCAGCGTTAACATTAAATATTTCGAAAAATTCTTTTGCAAATGCATTTGTAGTGGTAATGCTAGTAAACCATGATGTCAACATAATAGTAGCTGGCATATTTTAGAATTATGAACATCGAAAGCTGCACTAATTCAAAGTTCTTAACAAAACCTTAATACCCAGTTGTGTACGATTTATAACTTATTTCTAAGAAAACAGATCGACTCTGTAAGCTTTAACATATTTTCATCCAATCAGAGCAGATGATTAACACTCGTTATTTTGCAGTTTAACCGTATCTCTAATCAAGCGCGAAATTCACAAAACAATGAGAATATTATTGACTTATTCTTAGGTGGGTATTTCGGAATTTTGACTAGTATAGAGAGTTGTGTTACATGTAATATAAACGTGTGGTAAGGTAGATAATTACCAAAATGTTACATTTTATAACAAAAGTATCACTTCCCCTTACTCTCATTGTAGGAGATAAGATATATAGACTGCAACTTTCCTTATTTCACTAGGATCACATTACGTGGTCCCGCCTTAATTCCATTAAGCGATGGGAAAGCTTATATTAGCAGGGTTTTATAACGGATATTTAGACAAAAAAAACATGTTTAAAAACACTTTTTACTGGAAAAAATCGATAACCTGTTTAAAACTATCGATTACTAAATATAAGTATCGGGCTCAGCGATCTCCAAAGATCGAATGAATATCAGTACTGATTGCAAGCGCGGAGAGACGAGCGCATAAACTATTATACAAACCGTGGACCCCGCCCTGAGATTAACACATTATAAATGAAGATGTCTGCAGCTCCAATGCAATTTGCTGTATCTACCAAGAATCCAATGCCGTTTACGAACTTTCGCTGTGTTTTGTTTTTGTATTTTATATGTTTGTCTATACTTGTCTTTTTTTTGGTTTGAATATTACAAAAAATATTAGAGAAAAGGTGTACACGAAAATGACACGTTCATTGCAAAGAAAAATATATCAGTTTATAATGAAAGTACTTTCTTATATACTTGGTTGTGGTCAGTTGTTGCTTTTTTATGCATGAACATATTAATTATAGTATTCCAATGACAGGAAGTTGTAAGGAACGACGTAAGTTTATATTAATGTCTTCAGTGTCCACCCCTTTTCCCACCTCGAAAATGTATTACCATAGTTTAGGTTTTATGGTCCAACCAAACATCTTAAAAAGCATAAACATTGATTTAAAAATATTTTGTCATATTTCGTTCAATTTTTTACAGTTTTAAGAATGATCCCGATTTCAATCCTATCAAAATTGAAGAATACGTCATCGTTAAACGTAAAAACAGTCTGTAAAATAAATAACTTTGTAAATGTAACAGTAGTTTTAACCGTCAAAAAGAAAAATATTGCATTCAACGACTACAGTCAACACAAAAAGCGGATCAAAAGAAAACAACAATTAAAAGGATATGTAACCAGAACAATATTTGATGTTTGATCTCATTTTGTGTTATATATTCTATTTCGCAGGTTGCAAATGGTAGAGCTATGGCTTGAAATGATAATAGAGAAATAACTATCTAATAGTTGTGTATTTTATAAAATTTAATGATATACCTTAAGGCTTTCAAAAGAGTATGATAATGGACCTATGGAAACGAACAAACACGATAAATACGAAATATTGCAGTCTCGGTTTGATTGAGACGTTCATGAACGGTAGTAAAATATGCTTGCTGCCGTTCACGCCCCCATATCCCCTGGTTGGGCTGAACTCAATATTCATAAAATCAATAGTACACAATTTTAACCATCCCGACAATGGCATGCATATGGCGCTGGATATGCTATATGTACTGTCATTATTCCAGTGTCCAGTGGCGTATGGTCCAAGATGGAATTTAACATTAATAGGCAATATAATTATAACACAAATATGAATAAAAAACCTAGAAAGCCACAAAGCAAGCACTGGCATAAATTAGAGCAACACGAGAATAAACCATTAAGAGCACGACAAAGACAAGAGATTTGAGATAAAGAGCAAATGCTACCATCCTCTCAGGATTTAGGTAGATGTCATCATACTTACTTTACGGAACCGTTTGCTTAAGATCAAGTTAAAAGGAATGTAGGCATACACCAATTCATTGGTTTAGGTTACATTTTATTATAACATGTCGTGTTGCATATTCCATATTGGAAATAAAATTTACTTGTGTTGTTGATCTTTTCCAGGTCTCACACATTGCCTTAACATAGTAACTTAATTTACTACACTATTTCCATACATTTGTGCTATCTCTAATCAAGCGCGAAATTCACAAGACAATGAGAATATTATTGACTTATTCTTAGGTGGGTATTTCGGAATTTTGACTAGTATAGAGAGTTGTGTTAATATAAACGTGTGGTAAGGTAGATAATTACCAGAATGTTACATTTTATAATAAAAGTATCACTTCCCCTTACTCTCATTGTAGGAGATCACTACGATCACATTACGTGGTCCCGCCTTAATTCCATTAAGCGATGGGAAAGCTTATATTAGCAGGGTTTTATAACGGATATTTAGACAACAAAACATGTTTAAAAAACACTATTTACTGAAAAAAATCGATAACCTGTTTAAAACTACCTATTAAATGTTTTAGTTTTTTCAATATGCAAATATTTTAAGCCGAAATTAAAGTTTCATTTCAAATTCCAGTCAACCCGGTTTTCGCTTCTTAGAAAAGTGGTTGGATGGGGTATGAAAGTTAATACTCGGACCACGTAATGAGTAGTACAACGTGTTCTGTAAATGTCATCAAATGTGCTTCCTATTGGATACCAAATTATGAAGTAGTGAGAACATATATATCATCATACCGTTTACAAAGAAAACATACGTG
>JAWPHD010011434.1:0-84019 GCA_037043455.1 Cyrtodaria siliqua
TACAATGTATTGCAAGCATCCGGGTGATCATGCCTTTTGACTGGTTCCATGAAAACTGCATGCATTTTATTAACACTGATTACAGAATAATTAGCCTTCCAGTCTAATATAATTTTGTTTTAAAGCTGTTTGCTAGTTAAGTTTTTACGTATAAACCGCATAAAATATCTCTGCTAAATGTTGCTTTGTGACTTATTGTTTTGAGTATTTCAGTAAAACTTTAGGAATTGTTGATGAAACCGGCGCCTGGTTGTATAAATTAACCGTCATACAGTGTATAATGTATGTAATACCCACGTTCGGGTATTGCACTGTTTGTAGACTGGTTGTATAACTTAGCCGTCATACAGTGTATTATTTATGTAATACCCACGTTCGGGTACTGCACTGTCTGTAGACTGGTTTTATAACTTAGCTGTCATGCAGTGTATTATTTATGTAATACCCACGCTCGGGTATTGCACTGTCAGTAGACTGGTTGTATAACTTAGCCGTCGTACAGTGTATAATGTATGTAATACCCACGTTCTTGATCAGTTACACAATGTATCATTAACTGCCTTGGCATTTATTGTATTGCTTGTCGATATTTACAATACTGAGTGTAGCGATGTTAGATTTAAACCGCGGAACCGTGAGATAGTCAGTCCGCTTGGTAAGATTAAAAAAAAGAAGTGGATCTGTAATTGTTTATTAAAATTTCCCGGAGGGGCACATGTGGTCTCCTCCACCAATGGAAGCTGGAAAGTTGCCATATGACCTTAGCTGCTAGCGCGACTATAAAATCAAATGTTATTCAGCTGTAACAAATAAACGACTGATACCCAACGTGTCATAGGACATGATTATCTGACACCGCGGGGGTCTATGTCCATCTTTATATTAAAGGGACACACGACAATCTTGATTTTTTAAAAAACTCACGGCGTCCCGTTAGTTTTTCCCGTAATTTGCATTTGTTCAATCATTAATATTAATTATTACAATTGTTATTGAGTGTTGATAACATTGCACCAATAATATATTTAAAAAAATGTGTAAAATAATGAATATAAAATTCTCAATTTTTTATTTAATTATATGCAAGCAGTTTTAAAGTCAACATGATACAATGTTAATAAATCACTGTACTAATTGTAATGCCTGATATAAAACTCAAGATTGCCATGTGTCCCTTTAAACTCTCGTCGTATTTAATGTAAGATTTCATGTAGCATTTCATGTAAGATAACTCATGAATGCAATTCAAGCTCATTGAAGGTCCCAGAACAAGACACTGAATATACTAAGTGATACATGTATACCGTTAGTGTAAGCATGTCATCTAGAACAAGACACTGAATATACTAAGTGATACATATATACCGTTAGTGTACGCATGTCATCTAGAACAAGGCACTGAATATACTGATACATGTATACCGTTAGTGTACGCATGTCATCTAGAACAAGACACTGAATATACTAAGTGATACATGTATACCGTTAGTGTACGCATGTCATCTAGCTGAATATGCTAAGTGATACATGTATACCGTTAGTGTAACGCATGTCATCTAGAACAAGACACTGAATATACTAAGTGATACATGTATACCGTTAGTGTACGCATGTCATCTAGAACAAGGGACTGAATATACTAAATGATACATGTATACCGTTAGTGTACGCATGTCATCTAGCTGAATATGCTAAGTGATACATGTATACCGTTAGTGTACGCATGTCATCTAGAACAAGACACTGAATATACTAAGTGATACATGTATACCGTTAGTGTACGCATGTCATCTAGAACAAGACACTGAATATAATAAGTGATACATGTATACCGTTAGTGTACGCATGTCATCTGCTATTGATGCATACTTTTACAATGTAGGATTTACATTATTATAAATTCAATTATGTTTTCCTATTTTTCAAACGCGAGACACTTACCAGTCATTTGCAGTTATAATACAATAATACAGCGTTCGATTTCCGAAGATATAAATATAAGTTTAAGTATATGTTTTATTAACTAAAACGTTTTTCCTAAGTTGTACTTATTTTCCTAAGTTGTACTTATTTTCCAGTAACACATGTCAAAAACTATACGCCAACTTGCAGTATATTATTTTAAATATAATATTATAATATATATGTTTTGTCTCATATTGAAAAAAACAACTCACATAACACAAAAACAGAAGAAAACAATCCTCATTTCGTTAGTAATTGTGCTAGTCCCCACAAAGTCAGCTACTCTCTAATATATTCCTATAAAACGGATATGTCATATTTTCATACAAATATATTATAGTAGATGTCTTTATTGCTGTGTGAAAAAAGCCCTATACCGGTACCCATTTTACATTTTCCGGTTATACATTTAAGGGACATGGGGTAATCTTAATGTATCGCTTACAACCACCACTACATGAAGCGAATCATCAAATTGTACAACAAGCTTCAAAACTGTAAACGTAATACAACCGATATATGTCCAGTACACCTTTGCATAGGCTTACACACTAGATAATGAAATATCTCAGTTTCCGGGTTGTATTCCACTCGTTTAAAAATACAGTTCTGGTACTTTATACACATATAGTTATTTCCGTTGTGATTTTGTGGAACCTTTTTGTCTTGTTTGTATTTTAGGACGAAAACAACAACAAACAATAAATATATAAATGAATTCATGAACATAATTACCTTTCAACATTTACATTAAGACAGCAATATATTTTGTTTTCAAACTCATTTGGAAGACGATTACAATGTATTTCTTTAGGGGTCTAACTATGCTCATCATAAACATACTGATATGTATAAAATATCACTTCGTTATAAGGATGTACGACATCATCTTTATTATACTGATATGTCTAATTCGTTCGATGTTTCTTCTATATTTAATGTGAATATGCGGTATTGTTGATTGGTAATAATGAACTATAGCTGTATAATTGTGTCAATATGTGTGTGTGATTTTAATCAAATTGAATTATTCTTACATTCTAAAAGAAGAAAATAACGTTTTTAATTTAGCCAAATTTACAACCCAGCATTTCATTTCCATTGAAAATCAACAATATTAATCACATGGGATTTTTATTGAATTCATTCTTTTCAGTTGTCATTAACATTACCTGGTCCGAGTATGGACTTTCATACCCCATTCAACCCCATCTCCAAGAAGCGGAAACGGGGTAGGCTGGGGTATGAAATAAAGCATTAATTTCGGCTTAAAATGTTTGCATATTGTAAAATTAGAACAATTATTAATAGGCCATTTTCAGCAGGTTATCACAGTTTTTCAGAAAAAAATGTTTTAAGCGTGTTTTATTGTCAAATTATCCGTTATAATATCCTGCTAATATAAGCTTTCCTATCGCTTAATGGAATTAAGGCGGGACCACGTAATGACAAATAAAGCCCTCTCTTCGGCAAATAATGACCTGCTCCGTGTTCCACATTCATGCATTATATGAGTAATGTTTATTTTGTTGTTGTTTTTCAAATCAACAGAAATAATGGAAACGAAATGCATGTGTAGTACATGTTTATCCGCCAATAATATCGAATGATTTCTTTGAAAATAGTAGGACTATCGGACGCTGTGATGAGTATATATTTGTTTGGATTTGTATGGAGTAAAACAGGTCAGGTATGTTTTACTTGTTCGATGTATTCTAATTTATCATTCATTGTTTCATTTGTGTAGTATGTTTTAGATGTTATTTTAATTGTTTCAGTATGGTCCATTTTCAAATGTATATGACAATTAGGAGTTCTCAGTATACAAAACAAATGTTAAATAATGAACTGCTTTGTGTGTTGAAATAGATACTTCATGTAGTACGAGTTGTTCGGGTATAGCGCCATAATACATGAAATAGATACTTCATGTAGTACGAGTTGTTCGGGTATAGCGCCATATTACATGAAGTGTAATGTGTCAAATCAGCAGTTATTTTAATGTTACATTCTTCAAGTTGCATCACGGTGTTTTTCCTGTTGTTTTGTTAACGTTTAGCTAAATAGTCTTGCTTTGCTAATGCCGTTTTGTAATTTGTTATGTCTAGACGTTTACTTTTAAATTATAAAATAATCCATTACTATTGTAGTGCTAATAAAGAGAAACCCTGAAGGCTTCAGTTATCATAATATAGCATGTAATATTATTTTGAGCTTGGCAACGTCCACTGAGAAAATAATATGTGTGTGTTGAGTTCAAGGTTATATTGAACTAGTATTTACCAAAAATGTATCAGATACACGGACAAGCATAGGAATATGACACTTTAAGTAATAGATAGAGTACGGCCTTATCTCGTTGGTTGGTTTAAACATCGACATGTAAATCGAGTTGTTTAAACCAACAACGAGATGAGACCATACTCTATTTGTTTTGTAGCTTGTCCGTTTCAGCTGTCTGACATACTCTAACCAGCCAATGACTTGTATTTATAGTACACCATTTATTTTGACAGATGTTATTTTCAATTAAACAATTTACAAAGCAAATACAAAAGGAACGTCTGTGACAATGCTACACTGGAAAATAATTCATGTAGACGGTCGATCGAATATGTTTTATATTTATCGCGTTTGGAGATTACTGACTGGCTTATATCTCTGTAGACGGTCGATTGAATATGTTTTGTATTTATCGCGTTCGGAGATTAATGATTGGCTTATATCTCTGATATTTGTGAGTGGTATACAGAAATAAAGACTAAAGTAGAATAAAAAAGTCATTTATATATGGCTTAAATGTCATTAGTTAATGACACGTCATTAGTTAATGACACGTTAACTCCTAACGAGGGGCCCCAATAACCCTTATGAAACACTTTGCAACTTGTGTTAATGCATGTTACCTAAACAGAAGATATCACAGAGTTTATAATGTGGTCCATCTTAGATATGCTACACCCGATTGGAAAATTACCACCCAAAACGTATTTGCATATTGACATATAATCAAGATTTTATTATGTGACAGAGCTTAGATATGCTACATTGTATTGGACAATTACGACCAAAATCATTTGAATATTGCGCATAGAGCGCACACCAATATTTTCTTACAGATAATTTACATATTAGTTTGTTTAAGACTATTTTTTCTAAAGCTGTTGACCAGTTTAATGATATAGCACATTTACCAAAGTAAGATTGTGGAACTGATTTGATATTTAGTTGTGTATTTCAATTCTTTATTTCCCCGTGAAAAATAACACTATTAGTACTCATAGAGATCTGTATTTAAATTAGAATGAACATTTAAATGTACTTGCATTATTTTCTTCTGTGTAATACATATTTACTAAATTAAATTATTATAAACGGATTTAGTAATGTGCCCCACCCATCATCAGTATCGTGTATTCGTCATGTTATGCTTGTATATTGAATGCTCATTTCATTCCAATAAATAGTTGAAAGTACTCTGTGTTATTTATTTTCTGTCTATGCCGTCCATATGCATTGCAATCTGGTGGGTGTAATGTTTCAGTTAGAGCCTCAGTCAACCAAAATCACGTATTGAAACAAACACCAATTACGAGGATGTAGAAAAGGCAATGTATATGCTATCTCAAACATAAAAGGGTTGACAAATGGGCCACCACCTTGGAAAGGTAAAAAGGTCGCTGGTGGTTTAAATACTAAAATGGGTTCCCATGGTAACAAAGAACATCAACAAGAGAGTAGTAGCAGGCTCGGATTTATTGAGTATGTTCCTGAGACGTAATATCATTTGCAACACCTTTCACTCCCCGAGCACCGCATTAGGTGGTATTCTACTGTAGAGCCAGACAGAGTGGACTTGATGATTCCAAAGGACAGTAAGTAATACCACTACTGTTTTACAGTCGAGACGACATTTTACAGCCGCGACACATGAGCAGATATGTGCTCCAAACGTAACTCTGACAATATTGTTATTCCAATTAAACGGGGTGTGTAGATAAGGAAATCCTTGCCGGGCTATATCTCTCTACACCTTAGGCAACAGCAATCATATACAATGGAAGTACAAATGCGTATAAGAATATATAAAAACTCATTGAAAGAGACGACGCAAATCTTCAATGACGTTGCGGAAACCAGAGAGCAACAAGAGAATAAAACATTAAGTAAAAGGGAATACTCTCAACAACGACGTAGTTTAAAACCACGGGAATATGCTATTAGCAAACAGAAATGAGTCTTAAAAGCCTTTAAATGAATAAGAAACATAGATGGATATAATTGCCTTAGTCTAAATACATTAAAGACGTGTCAGTGTACCACTCTTTTTCACAGCAAAATTAGTTATTAAATATATCCTTAAAATGAGATCTTTTGAAAGCAAGGGAACAGTAAGTAATAACACTGGAGATTTGTAGTCGGAGCAACCTTCTGCAGCCGCCACACAACACTAGTGGAACGTCCCTTTAGAAGCAACAAACACAAACAAGAGAGAAAAGCAGTAGACTCGTTTTTATTAAAGTAACTCTCCCGCCAACAAGAGGTAAATTTTACAACACATAACCGTTCATCCAAACTATTTTCATGTGTAGAGGTCATAAAAGTATGCAGGTGTGCATTTAACAGGCTATGTTTAGTAACGCATACTTAAAATACATGTAGATAAATATGCGTAAAATGAATTAAGAGTTGCTAACTCATATTTCGAAACGCGATAGGTTGATGTTTTGCCTGCCTGGTTGAGGCGGTTATATTATAGTTGTCGAGTTCAGATTTGCAACATATGTAAGTAAGATATATATATATACATATATTGTTAGTTGGCTTAAAACGGTTTACGTTTGTTATAAATTTGCCTGTTGTTGGCCTGTCATTGCACAATTAAAGAGGTAAGCATAGTGGCGAACTGTAAATGGATCCATCACCAAGCATGCA
Source organism: Cyrtodaria siliqua (assembly GCA_037043455.1). NCBI lineage: Eukaryota > Metazoa > Mollusca > Bivalvia > Adapedonta > Hiatellidae > Cyrtodaria > Cyrtodaria siliqua. Next base: position 6,901 of record JAWPHD010011434.1, read on the forward strand.
GTGCGTTGCAAAATGATAGAGTCATAACCTTTTTTTGATAAATTTAACAACGATTGTATGAAAGTGATCATGACGAAGTATCTTAATCACGTCATCATAGAAGTCAGGTTGTGATGGTCCTTGTCACAGAAGAGTCCTTAAATTACTTTTGTATTTGGAAGGAAGATCAGGATTACAATAAGAAAATTTTGCAACGGTTTTACGAAGTTAATGGTAACGGTAGCCCTGAACGAGTAGCTTTTTAGTTATACGAATATTACGAATATTAAAATCCTCAATTCGGGTACAAGCTCTAGTAAAACGAGTAAGTTGAGACACATAGACCCCATAATAATTTGCTCGGGGAACATCCCCATCTAAATGGGGATAATTAACAATATCAAAATTAAAATCATCTCTTTTGTCATATATTTTGCTCATTATTTCACCATTTTCAATAGAGAGATGTAGCTTGAGAAAAGAATCGTTAGTATCAGAAATATTAGCTTTGTTAAGTTGAATCTCGTTGAGGTATATATTACTAACCATAGTAGAAAAGAACAATGTTTAATATGTCATCCAATGTCACATATATTAAAAGTGAGGTTTGGTGCACCCTAGAACCTGTTTTAAACCCCAGCGGCTTCTTGCCACTGACCCTTCCAAGGCGGTAGGCCTATTGTCAACCCTTTTTGTGTTTGTGGTGTCTTATCTTGCCTTTTATTTATCTTTAAAGTCGTTCTTTGTTATATTTCTTACTTTTCACTTTGTTTCCTTATCAGATTTGCATTTCCCTCGAAAAAATGAATTTATTGCAAAGTTAATACTACTCTGTTTAAAGCAGTGACTAAATAATTAATTCTCTGTTTAAAGATAACTTTAAATCGTCGCTCGTTAATTAAATAAACTTAGACAAGGGCTATCACAACCTGACTTTTATGGTGATGTGATTTATAAATTTCGTAAGATTCTTGGTCATGATCACTTTCATACTATCTTTGTTAAACTTGTAAAAAAGTTTATCAAAAGAGGTTATGACCCTATCATTTTGCAACGTACTGCATGCTTGATGGTGGACCCTTTTACAGTTCGCCACTATGCTTTCCTCTTTAATTGTACGATGACCGGACAGGCTGTGGACCCTATGATGACGCCTACCTAAACATTGAGACGATGGCGTTTGATGTTTGTCTATGATCTTTCTTGTCGTGCCCTTAATGGTTTATTCTCTTATTACTCTGGCTTATGCCAAGTCATTGAGTACCTTCATTGTGACTTTCTAGGCTATTGTTTTTTTGTATTATATTAACACGAGCATATTTGTGTTTTACTGAAACCCCAACTAAGGGAGGTGGGTGCATGAGCTTTCGTCCCTCGGGTTTTCTGGTCGAACCCTAGATTGGTTTTCTCTTTAGCTGCAACTACTATGGTTGTTCAGTACGATTCTGGATACATCCTGAGATGTTTATTATTTTGTATGTATATCTTTACTTAGTTTCTCTGGATGTGGACTTTATTGTTAGAGATTTCCTTTTGATGGGATGTAGTTTTGTTTACACTGTCTTGTCTATTTGGGCGCTGAGGACAGGATAATAGCGAGGATTGTGCGCATATAAAATCGATTCAAGCTAACCAGTAGGCCTTATTGCCTACTGACCGTTCCAAGTCGGTAACCCTGTCTCCACCACCCTTTCTGTTGTTTTTTGTCTCTTTCATTGTAGTTTCAAGTCCTTGTTTGCAGTACAGTGCGGACCTACGATGCCATTGCGTTCGGACGCTGTGGTTTCTATAGGACACTATATATCATTTTACTTATATTGCCTATTGATGCTGCCTTGTTGGTAAGAGATTAGATCATGGCGGGGATTTCTTTATTTACACTGCCCTGTTTTAATGGGATGACAGAAGGGTAAGTGTCAGGTTTGGTGCACCATAGAACCGGTTTAAACCCCCAGTGGCCTACTGTGCCACTGACCGTTTGTCAACCCTTTTGTGTTTGTGATGTCGTTTACTTTTATTATTACTTTTACCTTCTTGTTTGTCTGTTTGCATGTTTGTTTCTGTGTTTTGTGGTTGACTGTCCTCCTTGAATGCTACTTACTCCGATCTTTTTATATTTCTTTTTAGTAACTCGATTAAGAAATCGGCCCTCTCTCTAGGACCGACAGTCGATCTGATTCTTACATATATATTTTTCTTTGTGTATGTGATTTATTGTATTATATTCATGTTCACGACATAAGGCTGTTAATATTGACGTAAATTTGATAAATACTCGTGTCCTAACCTCACAGTTCAATGGCGAATAAAGTACGTGCTCGACTGCCACCTACTGTAATATCTGATTGCGCTAAAATGTGCAACTCGTCGTTAACGATAACAGCCTTTGTTGAATACATAAATCGTTCTGTTAATTTACACTTGTCGATAGCATTAACTGATACTTAGACAACAGTTATCATTTATCATATCGAAGTATTCCAGCCAGCTGTCACGTTTCCCTCACTTCACACAACATAATCAGTTCATTCCTAGTTACGGTGTTATAAAGCGTTGCTGAGTGTTCCACTCACGAATCTAAATTGAAGCCCCGCATGGTTTCCGAGCAAGGAATCGGGCCACAGCAAATCCCGTTAGAGGGATAGGTAGAGTCGGGAACCACACCGCCCCACCCACCCACCCCCCCCCCCCCCTCCCGCCCCCCCCCAATTCATGTTCATTTTATCATGTTCATTAAAGGTCTTCATCATGACACCTGCATTCTTTCAGGTGCCATCTCTCTCAAATCACTGGAGTAGTGGCAGAAAAAGAACAAAAGTGGCGCCAGCGTAAATGGAGTGTCTACAATATAATTTGCAGCAACTATGCAGTTCTGCAGGTGCGAAGGTTCTTGGTCAAATATCTATATGATATAAATGGAGGATAAGCGTGGCATGTTCATTCCTATTAGGCGCCATATAACCTTTCATGTGTTGGTGTCCCTTAAAATCCAATTCAATTCAACAAATCAAAGACAAAGTATGTGTTCATGCAGTTTTCTCTTTCCGATGTTCAACCGAGTTTACTTTTAGTAACATTTACTTACGTTTGAATGGTCTGAGGCAAAGATGCATTTTTGGGTTTAAACCAGGATCTAAGTTGCACCAAAATTCACTCTCATCCTATGTTTATTCCATTTCAAAACAAGGAAGTGATATAAGGAACAGGCGAAGTATGTAGAATTGGGAGCACCACATCCAATAACTAACTAGGCAGTATTAAAGAAACTATCCTGCCAAATAATGGCAAAATTATACTACAAAAACGTGTATCAAAACTCTGTCCATGTGTTCAGGTCATAAAATAATGCCTATGAGCCGATTAAAAGTATAGGTTTGTTGACAGGTTCTTAAAATAACCGTGATTGAATATGATACAATTAGTTATAAGTCGGTAACTATTAATACAAAGATGCAGTTTTGGAGTTTGGTCTGGCTGGATACAGACTTTTGTATTGTGTCTATGGAGTTGGATTCTCAAAATATCAAGTTAAAACGTCTCCCCGCGCTTGCAATCAGTACTGTTATTCATTCGATCTTTGGAGATCGCTGAGCCCGATACTTATATTTAGTTATCGGTGGTACATTTTCAATTTCTTTTGTTTTCTTACTTAATTTTTGATTCGGTGGTTCCACTACTCCGGCCGATAAAAGGCTCTGGGTATTGTTTAACCACTTATAGGATATGTTGTTTGCTTTTTAATTTAGTCTTTTGGCTGTTACTTGTGATATGCAGGCTTCATAACCGCTGCTCCCAACTAAATTCCATTATGTTTATTTTGCTCTTCGGGGCATTTAATTTTATTAGATACAGGGACCATACGCCGTACGACATGGGGAAGAATATGACTCCATGTCCACCGCCGTATGCATGACATATTTTAAAAGTTCCATTAAACTTATGTAAATGCAGTCACCGACATTGATTCTTTCCTGAGTTAGCCCCAACCACTAGGGTCATCATGCGACAACTTCAAAAGTGTGTAAACTATTCTATTATACATATTATTTGACGTGTGAATGGAACATACGTGATCTTAATCTGCATAGTATGTCTGTACCTGCTAATCGTATTCTTGTCTCTCTCACAATCAATCACCACCACGCCTACATAATGATGTACATCTTATTGCCGAATCTACACATATACAGGGGACTTTGCATCCCTTTCCTGTCTGACACTTGCATCTTAATAGTTCTTGGCAAACTTTAGAAGCTTCAGGAAGTACGGTTCACAACGGTTCCCAGATCTGGCCTCCCAGGGTTCTCTGCCAGACCCAAAGACTTAGACATAGTAAACTAGCACTTGATTTTAATTATTGACCCCAACAATATCCAACCTGGTAACCGTATGCAACTCTTTTAATGTGTTGAAGAAAAGCAACAGATGTTGGTGGTAATAAATTGAGTGACCTTCCTTTCTTTGTGAATCGGTCATTTCGTACCTCATCTGCTGTTTCACATGTGCTTGTCATATCGTACAAAAGCACTAAAAAGCGTTCTAGAATCTGCATTTTCTCACCCAAACCCTTGCAGTGAAGGTGTATATCCCAGTACATGAACCATTCCAACACAAGAACATCAGTATCAACAATTCTGACTATCACTCTTTCATAGTTTAGTTTACCACAGTCTTTGACATGAAAATGTAGCGTATAGTATCTGCCTCTTCATGTGTACATAGCCAAAGTTCACTTAGATGTTTTCTCGATGAATTGTAGATTGCATCTTTGTCGTTGACATAGTTGACACTATCTGTTTTATCAATAACTGCAATTGAAACCGATTCAGTAGCTAAGTAGCTAAATAGTTCGACATTATTTTCATCAACTCGAAGGAATGATTTCCAGTTTGCAGATAAATTTTAATCTGACTGCACTCTTCTTCGTACACCTTTACCAAGTTTACTGCATTTCATTGCCTTAAGGGTATTCGTGATATATTGATCCCAGACAATATATATCTACTATGGTTGTATTATGCAGTAAGGAGTGAAAAACTGATTAAAGTAATCTGCAAATGTCTTGGCAGCTCCAGGTTTTAACATGTTTACTACAGCTGCATCATCTAAAAGAACAGCATCAACATCAGGATCCTGACGTGGTGCCTCAAAGTGCCTAGAGTTGGGAAAACAAAGAACATTTCTACTTTAGAGAACTGATTGTCTGCCTTTCATTTGTCACTTTTCACTTCGTCTTTATTGGCTCATATAATAAAAAAACAGTTCTCAATGTCGCTCCTGTAAATCAGACAAACGTCTTTTCTCCTATTCTTTCTTAGTTATGGACTCTGACAGCCACTTATTAATCTAAAATGTGCCTAATACTAGCAGGTCACTAGTGTACTCCTTACAAGGATTGTCCATTTCTTGATTTGCAAAGGTAGATTGAAATATTTTCTGATGTTCGTGATGATGTTTATTTGTTTTTTACTTTGAATATTCTTAATATCATCCTACGACAATTCAAATTCACTTATAATCATCCACCGAAGTGAACTGGGTACCATCTGGCATAATCAGTATGAGCTAATGCAGTAAATACTAGATATAAGTTTGGTCAGCATGTCGATATACAGCTTGATATTTCCTTCTCTTAAGAATCTAACAAGCGCAAGTACTAGCAATTCGGACTGCAAAGTAATAGACCAGAACTGAGGGTTTCTTTATTTTTCTTTCCTTTTGTTTCTTCAAAGCTTAAACACTGGCCTGGCCAACCATAGAACTAGTATAAGGCTCATAGACCTTTGTCATCACATTGTACAAGCTGTTTGCAGTGACTTGATATGCATATTGTGTTCGTGACACATGACTGGCTTTAAGGAACGAATCTGCTGTGCCAGGCAGTTTTTTCCAGGGCTCGACGTCAATTACTGTCCGCTTGCCCCGGGCAGGTAAAACATTGATCCGAGAAGGTAAAGTCTCAAAGGCTCAATCCCGTCGGGGAACTGCAAAACTATATATAATATGGCAAAACTCACTTGTCTAATAATGTTTTATTTTCGTCCGCGTCACCACACCATTTTGGTAACAAGACGCTTTCATTTACTATAAAAAATATGTTGTCTGTCATCTAAACAGAATTTATTATGATTGATTGATTGTGCTACAGTTTGAATTAACATAATATAATAGAATAGCAAAGTATTTTCTAGGCAGTAATCACCATTAAGCGCTTGGACGATCAAGATTGGTAAGAGTAAGAGTATTGTTCGTTGACGAACATTTTGCTATACAGATGCGAGAATACGCCTGCATTTGATAAACAATTGGATATTCCTTTTATCTCTTGCGTTTCTGTTCTATAACACAATATAGGTATGATATGTTGTTTGAAAAATTATAAGCGTAAAAACAGTATATCCTTATAAAATAAACACTTTTTGGGTCTAAATAATTGGGCAATCCACAAACTGGCATGGGCAAGTAAAATTCAGAGTTAACTTGCCCTATGGGCAAGCTGTCCGTAAAGTTAACGTCGAGCCCTGTGTCCTGTTCATGTATTGAACAGCATCTTGTACAACATTACAGAATGGCGTATCATTGCCACCGACTGTGCTTGATCTTGGCATAAAGATACCAATGGCGTGATATCTACCAGTTTGTTGTTTTGCGTATACTTAAATAAAGTATTGGTGCAATATAATCGTGAGGTAGTAATATGTAAAAACAATTTGCTTTGAACTATTCAAACAATTAATGTCAATGATTGCAAATATGCAAGTTTTGTAGAAAAGCTAACGGGTCACCTCATGTTTTAAGATTGCAATGTGTCCCTTCAAAACAAATATAAATATATATCAGATACTAAAACTGTTTATCTGTCAACTGAAACTAAAACAATGCTGTTTATCTGTCATACTGGACCGTAATATTTACACACTTGTAATAATTACCAAGTACATATTGGTTGTCGATTGGATTTCACTAATTACATGAACAGAGAGAAGACTATAAGTGCTAACTGCATAAACATGTATCTGCGACGTCTTTATTCATTTGAAAATACCACATATAGCATTAAAAACCACTGTATGAATGTAAAAATATCGTTTTATCTTGAAAATTATATTTTTTATCACATTACTTTGATTTGTTTTACTATTAAACTTACATTTCGAGCATCAGTGGTATACATATTGTATTTTACTATTATAATGAAGATATTTACAGTAAATTTGCCAAGATTTGTTGATTTTTATTGTTATTATATATCTCTAAAGTCAGTAGGTGAATTTTCAGGATTTATTTGCGGCCATTTTGAATTTGGCAGCCATATTGTTTTTTTTTGCTTGGCCCTACAGCTAAGGATGAATAGAATTAGAATAGAATTTTGTTTTATTATCCTCGTCAATAGGTCTAGGACGGGTCGAGGGCATCCCGTCGTAGACCTTACACATTTCATAATAGTTCATGCATTTAGTCTGATAAGACTCATGAGCATATGATAGATAATTCAACAAATACTCAAAATAGATACAATGACGTGACAGTGTCATAAAGTAATTCATGTAAATACATATAACAACACACAATAGCATGACAAGCAATATACACTATTTAAATGTAATTTTCGTTCATGCATTATGAGAATTCATGTTTTACGACAATGGTGCGCAGAACCTAACTTCAAATAATGCATTTATTGTAATAATGAAATTTTTGAATTAATAGAATTTTCAGTTGTCACAAAAGGTGTACCTAAAAGAAACAGTATTAACAAAATGACAACAAAAAACAACAACAATTAACACACATTTCACACAGGAGTGTAATAGTATTGTTTACCATCACTTATCCGGTATATAAGGATAAGTTTCTTAGATCAAAGGCTTTGTATGTGTACATAGCCAAATCTTTGATTTGTTACTTATGTTCTGATGTTATTAATGAGTCAATTTGATCATGTTCAGTCTTCTATAAAAATATGATTTAAAGTACAATTTTCTAAGGTCATTATATAAAGGACATTCAAATAAAAAATGGTATTCGTCCTCTAACATATTGCATAGTTTATATGATGTCATCTATGACTGTGCCAAGCTTCATGCTTTTAACCCAAAGTGCACAACAATAATAATAATAATAATAATAATAATAATAATAATAATAATAATAATTTTCTTTAAGAGGATGAAATATTTGGCTACAAGCCGGTCTAACATATGGTCCTCAAGCAAAATAACAAATATTTACAGTTTATACAAACATGGCTAAAACAATGGTACAAAAATAATAAAATGAATAAAATATGTCTAGAAACTTCATGATTTTTCTAAAAAGGTGGTATTTGAGATACATTGATTAAGACTGATTCAACCTATAGGTAAGGTGTATACAATATAAAACTAATGTTTAAAACCCGTCAGTTGCATATGTTTATAACACAATATAAATATTAAAATTTTAAGAATTACATTTTAAAACTTAAACGTGTTCGGCCGTTTCCTAAGGTCCACTCTCATACTGTTTTTAAAATTGCGTACATTTTGTCAAGCAAGTGAACATTGTACACATACACAATACATTGGTAATCAAGTTGTCAAATTGCTCATATACAAAAATCATTTAAACAACATAATAAATACTGCTGTAAGATGATCGTAACAATTACAAGTGATGGTATATTGATTAAATATGCAAGTGATCTTGAGAAATATTTTCTAATTGAAATATTATATGTAAATTGTTCAACAGGGTCAGCATTGTTTAATAGTAATACACAAACCACCAGTCCTAACGACAGTATTTATTTCAAGGCGGTAGCCCTAGTGTCAACCCTTTTGTGTTTGGGATGTCGTTTGCATTGAATATTACTTTTGCCATCTTGTTTGTCAGTTTGCGTGTTTCTTTCTGTGTTTTGCGGTTGACTTTCCTCCTTGAATGCTACTTTTCCTGTCCGATCTTTTTGTATTTCTTTAGTCTAAGACGGCAGCACTTTACGCAGGTTTACAATCATACTATCATACTATCCAAAAACTTATATTTTAACTAAAGAATGATAACAATATCGGACAGGGAAAACAGCATTCAAGGACGACAGTTAACCACAAAACTCAAAAACAAACACTCAAACAGACAAACGAGAAGGCAAAAGTAATAAAAAATGCAAACGACATCACAAACACAAAAGGGTTGACAATAGGGCTACCGCCTTGGAACGGTCACTGGCAACAAAGGCCACTGGGGGTTTAGACCGGTTCTAGAGTGCACCAAACCGCACATTACCCTACTGCCATCCCAGTAAAACAGGATAGTGTACATAAAGAAATCCCCGCCATGATCTAATCTCTAACCAACAAGGCAGCATTAGTAGGCAATATAAGTAAAACACAAATATGCTCGTGTAAATATAATACAAAAAAAAACAATAGCCTAGAAAGTCACAATGAAGGTACTCAATGACTTGGCAGAAGCCAGAGCAACAAGAGAATAAACCAATAAACCAATAAGGGCACGACACAAATTATCATAGACAAACATCAAACGCCACCGTCCCATTGGGCTTTAGGTAGGCGTCATTATAGATCCACAGCCTGTCCGGTCTTCGTACAATTAAAGAGGAAAGCATAGTGGCGAACTGTAAAAGGGTCGACAACTAAGTATAACTAAGTATATGTTTTATAACATTTCTTTATAAATTAACCCCATTGTAATCAAGACCAGCTGACGAAACATAGAAGCTGATCTCCTGAGTTGTCATGCAATGATGTTTTCAATTAAGAATTCATTCTTTTAAAACAATGTACCAAATATATATATAAGTATCAATGTTATCTAGCCCAAGCTGATCCACTGAACTGTCAAACATTAATGTCCGATTGCATTATATATATGAAAATGATATATATGAAAGTTTGTAATTAATGTTATCTATCCCAGCAGACGAAACATGCAAGCTGATTCACTGAATCGTCAAACATGGATGTTTTATTGTATTTATATTAGTTTATGTTTGCATAATAGTATTGACTTATTCAGACCCTATGACACACACAGCAAATACTCTTTATAAGCAAATATATAACTTTACATATGCACTTAAAATATATAGCTTTTATAATTTCGTTCAAACATTGATGCTGTACCAGACCCAAACGAATTTACAAGAGGTGTTCAACTTATAACGAAACACTCCCATGTTTTAAATGTATTAAATAACTAACTTCACATTCTCGGGGAATATGTTAATTTTAATGTCAAGTCTAATGATTCCTGCCATATAAAACATTATGACATGAACTATTATGTTCTTCCTAATTTCGCTGCATCCGTATATTTGAAAATGAGCAGAGAATGATGTTTTGAGGCAAAAATCTTCAATAATAAAAAAAACTGCAATACAAACTTTAAAAAGAATGCTTGTAAATTGTCGTTAAAATTATAGTCTTCTGTTGTGTCTATGAAGTGGAATGAATTGAATTGAATTGAATGTTGTTTAACGGCTCATCAACACAGTATAGGTTATTTAGAGCCGCCCCAGAGGGAGGGGAAAGATACATAGGAATCCGGGAACCTGCCCTACGATTCATATCGGTATTACAAAGCCGCAAAAAGCAGGTTTAGAAAAGTTCAAAATCAAGCGATATTAAATGTAGAAAGAAAATATTATGACGATCTGAATAATGCAGCAGACTGTGATTTCAAGCTATTTTGGCAACTTGTTAACACACGCAGAAGGAAAAAACGCGAAACAATAGTAGAAATATATGACCAAAGTAGTGAAGCGTTAAAAAGCGACCCAGAAAGTATTACTACGGTATTTAGAAACTATTATGCGTCTTTATTAATTCCATCTAATTGTGATTATGACGACGAGTTTAAATGCAAAGTAGAAAGAGAAGTGAACGACTATGTGAAGTCTGATCATGCTAATGACAACCCAGAGCTAAGCTGTCCTATTCATTTAGAGGAGTTACAAAGCATTGTAAGAACAAAATTAAAAGTTCGAAAAGCACCGTCAACTGATAACATAGTAAATGAGCACATTATAGTACCATTCTAGAGTACCTTAAATTGTTATTTGATAAAATGATTGAACACGAATATTCCCCTTATAGCTTCCGGGTTGGAATAATAATCCCTATTCTCAAGGAAGGAAAGCCAAAAGAGCATCCCGATAGTTACAGACCTGTTACTCTATTGTCAGTTCTCTACAAGCTTTTTGAAGCTGTAGTTAAGGGAAGATTAAATACATGGAGTCGTCTTAAGTGCATTCCGTTTCCTAATAAACAACAGAACGGCTATCAAGAACTTCTAGGCTCTATAACAGTTTCTTTTAATATGCAAGAAACAATTCTGCACAATAAAGAGCACGGTAGTAACATTTATGCAGCTATTCTAGATGCATCTAATGCGTACGATAACGTATGGCACGATGGCCTATTTAGTAAAATGAGGCAATTCGGTATCGGCGGAAAACTCTTAGACACTCTAATCTATACTTACAGAACTATGTTTAGCTGTGTAATGGTTAATGGTATACAATCAGAACTTTTCTCGGTGATGCAAGGAGTCCGTCAGGGTGGGGTTCTCTCCAGTTGGCTCTATCTTGTTTACATAAACGACCTTCTAGAAGAATTACAATGTTCATCACTTGGTTCTTATATTTGTTTAATAAATTGTGGAAACCCCACTCTGGCTGACGACCTGACACTCCTAGCTCCAAACGTAGACAGTCTAAGAAAAATGTTAACTATTGTTAAAATGTATTCTCAGAAATGGAGACTTTCATTTAATCCCTCCAAATGTCGTGATTTTATTTTCTAACAGCAATGAAGTGATTTCAAGTCCAATAACATTTGGTACTATGGATTTAAAGCAAACCTTTTTCACTGAGCATGTTGGTATAGAATTAAATGCTTCACTTCAATGCGGCACTGCTATAGACAGCCGTTGTGATAAAGGACGTGCTTCTCTGTTTTCGATTTTGTCACTGGATCCACATAGAGGAACAATTAATCCACTAATTGTTTCGTCGATAGTAGAGAAAATTACATTTCCAACGTTGCTGTATGGGTGCGAGCTTTGGCATATTATGTCTGTCAAAAATTTGCTTCAGCTTGAAAAAGTGAAACGGTTGTCAGCAAAAGTAATTCAAAAGTTTCCTATGCGCACGCGCACCGACATGGCTCTTTCCATGCTTGGGTGGTTACCACTTATATCCGATATTGATAAACGAAAACTAAGCTTTTTACAGAAATTGTGTACACTACCGACACATTTACTGTGCAAACAGATTTTCAGTCTGAGACTTAACTTGTTTATGCTGCAGGGATGTACAAATCAGTATGGGTTCATCCCTGACATATGCGAGATTCTCGTTAAGTATAGGCTATTTGATTACTTATTGTCTTTCTTATCCAATGCACAATTTCCATCTAAATTAAGATGGAAAATAATTGTTAATAACGCTGTTAAATCATTTTATACGACAGAATGGGTCGACAGAATATCAAGTGATGATGATTTTACGCGATTCATAAATCTACATAATTCAGTAGCACCAGCCTTAATCTGGAAGGTTCCGGTCTCTGTTTGTAGCCTCTATAATAAATTCAAAATTGCTCGTTCATGGGTAGCATGCGCAACGTCTAGCTTCCTGTCTTTTAGATGCATACTTTGCAATAGCATAACGAAAGATTTACCTAAACACGTTACCGTCGAATGCATCGGTTTTATAGACGAAATGAATGAATTCGCCGTTTCTGTGAATAATATTTGTCGAACAATATTGCCCGTGCTCGATCTTCTGACAAAAGAAGAACTATTTCAAACCTGTTTAGGTAGCAAAACATATCTTAGGATAGAAGAAATAAAGCACGAGCAGTTTTTTTACATCTCTACTGACCTTATTAATACAAATTTAAAAAGGTATGTGCATTTGTCTCAGAGGAACCTATACCAGTAGTAGTATTATGTATCAGAGAGACCTTAACAACAGTAATATCAACAGTAAAGAAAATCGCGGTTGTATATAAGATAGCTACATAGTAGTATACTGATCATTGAATACAGTCTTTAGCGAGTTTCGCTAAACATTTCGATAATCTTCGGTCCTTTCGGCTAAAGACATAACGTATACTATTTGTAATTAAATCATACACTAATTGAACGTCGTGGACTCACCTTTCAAGTCAAGGAAAGGTGTTTCAAACGATTGACGCAATTTCTACAAGTATGCATCACACATTTGTTTATGTTTTCTTTTGTTTTTATGTATATATATAAATCATATATGAATTGAACGTCGTGGATACACATTTCAAGACAGTGTTCCAAAAGATTGCAAACAATTTCTACAAGTATGAATCACTGTTAGAAACTCTTCACCTCTTTGCATTCGTTTATTTACTATTATTTTGTTCTCATCATATGACATGCAATTACTACTGTATTCCATGTGTACCTAATTGTTAATATGTGTACTTGATTTGTTGACTCCTCAAACCGCAAAACGCTCATTAAGATCATCTCAATCATCTGTAGGATCATTTGTTGTGCCATTTAATAAAAATAAGACTTTTGCAGATAGAAGCTTTAGCACAGTAGGTCCGAGATTGTGGAATAAACTTCCCATTGAAATCAGACAGAGTGAAACTGTGGACATTTTTAAGAAGCAGTTAAAGACTCATTTTTTCAGAGACTATTATTCTCTTTTCTAAGAGCAGTGTGCTTCATGGGATATGACTGTTGTGTCTAATAAAGCGATTATTGATTCCTATATTATGATATTCCTATCGCAACTCTTTTAAAAATTATTTGAGTTAGAAACATTATATTTTTGTATAGTATTTGCGTACTTTGGATTTTCATTCTATGCAGTATAATATTTTTCTTCCATGTATATATAAGTTTCTATTTCCATGAATTTCTTTGATATAATGCTTAAAATTGTTGTTTCTGAGTAATAATTTGTTTTATATGACATGCATTTTATTTACTAATTTTCATGTATTTTAATCATTGTACAACGCCATTGAATGTATACTTTGTATGTAGAAATAGGCGTTTAATCAAATAATAAAGTTTAAGTTTAAGTACTTGTAATCTCTGTAAAAGAGGAATTAAAGAGTATATATTTACTCTTATTATTGAATAGATTCCTATGGTTCTTTAACGTGCTCGGAGGATAGACCGATACACGGGACGGCCCGGTTTACGTCCCCATCCGATGGACGAGGCTAAGGGAAAGTGTCTTGCCCAAGAACACACCGACGGAACTCAGAGGCATCACAGAGGATTGAACCCGGGGCCTCCGGTTACAAATCCGCCGCGCTACCGACTGCACCCCGCCAGCCCTCTGAAGTGGAATGAGCATTTATTTATATATTTGTTTTACATTTTTCGCCTTTTTACGATTTTAGCAAAAAATAACATGAAATTCGACTTTGTAAATGATTAAATTTATGAAAAATTTTAACAGCAGCTGCAGGCATTGCTATTATTTCCTTCTCTATTAAATTGAGTTTTATTGTTTTCTTACAGGTAAAGAAAGTAAAAATATAACTTAAGATTTATGGGTAAAACAATTTTTTGCAAATAATAATGAAAACAATAAAAATGTTTGCCCAACGATACTTTTATGCGGTATGTGATAATACAGCCACAATAACTTTTTTTTTTATAAAATAGTATGCTTAGTTTGGTTTATTTACATTACGTGATCCCGCCTTAATGTCATTAAGAGATGGGAAAGCTTATATTAGCAGGATTTTATAATGGATATTTCGACTATACAACACGTTTAAAAACGTTTTTAATGAAACAGTATGGTAACTTGTTTAAAGTGACCTCTTAAATGTTTGAATTTTACAATATGCAAACTGTTGAAGCCGAAATTTAGGTTTAATTTCAAACCCCAGCGAACCCCGTTTTCGCTCATGTCATGGAGAAGGGCTTGGATGGGGTATGAAAGTTAATACTCGGACCACGTAATGATATATAATCATCGGCAACCTGTGAGCAAACTCTCCCATTATCCGTTATTTTTTTAAAATTGCGATAAAATTCAAGCTTTTAATTCAATATTTACATTTTTGTCTCGAAACAAAACATACAATCAATTTTTGAATACAAACACAGCTTTAAAATATGTGATATGCATTTTGTGGACTTATTTGGTTTAAGGTCAAACACTACGGCAATAGAAAAATATAGGTTTAAAATGGTAAAATGACGTGCATCTAATTCAAATGCAATTTAAAGCAAACCACGTGAAATAGGAAATTATGTGTAAATGCATACGTTCTAGATGACAGTTTCACACAAATCACGCATTTTGTATGATAATCACTTCTGCTGAAAAACTACATCTTAAACAAAAGTGTTACGTTATACGCTGAACACCACTAGTAGTTTACAATTACAATAAATACTGAAAGGTGGACCCTTTGGAGAGTTAAAAGTATCAGACTCCGTTTTATTGAGTCTGTTCATGAGGAGTAATGTAAAGTGTAACATCTCTCGCGCCTCCTAGCACCGGCTTAATCGATATTCTGCTTTAAAAGCCACAAAGACCGGGCTAGATGATCCCAAAGGACCAGTAAGTAATAAAACTACTGATTTGTTTGAAGAAGAAGATTAAAGGTAAGTAATCTAACATCACTCACAAGGAGACGAGGTAATTGTCCTTGAGACTGATTAATACACACACAATAAGAACATTGAATTGTTGATGTAATCATTGTATCCATATGCTGAACAGTATGGTGAATACTGTAACGCATCGTCAAATATAAGGTGACTATAATATACACACGTGTGCATGCTTTTATCTGATATACGATTTAGAGGACAAGAAAGAACACCAGTTAATTATGAATATGTTCTGGTGTAGCAATTCGTTTGAGCATGAGCATGCTCAAACACGCTAAAAACAAACATCTAAAACAAGTACCACTGAGTTGAAATTGAGCGAAGAAGAAATATAAAAATATCGGACAGGGAATGTACCATTCAAGTAGGACAGTCAACTACAAAACACAGAAACAAATACGCAAACAGACAAACAAGAAAGCAAAAGTAATAATAAATGCAAACGACATCACAAACACAAAAGGGTTGACAATAGGGCTACCGCCTTGGAACGGTCAGTGGCAAAGTAGGCCACTGGGGGTTTAAACCGGTTCTAGGGTGCACCAAACCTCACACTTACCCTACTGTCATCCAATTAAAATAGGACAGTGTAAATAAAGAAATCCCCGCCATGATCTAATCTCTAACCAACAAGGCAGCATCAATAGGCAATATAAGTAAAACACAAATATGCTCGTGTAAATATAATACAAAAAACAATAGCCTAGAAAGCCACAATGAAGGTACTCAATGACTTGGCAGAAGCCAGAGCAACAAGAGAATAAACCATTAAGGGCAAGACAAGAAAGATAATAGACAAACATCAAACGCCACCGTCCCAATGGGCTTTAGGTAGGCGTCATCATAGGGTCCACAGCATGTCCGGTCATCGTACAATTAAAGAGGAAAGCATAGTGGCGAACTGTAAATGGTCCACCACCAAGCATGCAGTACGTTGCAAAATGATAGGGTCATAACATCTTTTGATAAACTTTTTAACAAGTTTAACAAAGATAGTATAAAAGTGATCATGACCAAGAATCTTACGATGTTTATAAATCACATCACCATAGAAGCCAGGTTGTGATAGTCCTTGTCGCAGAAGAGTCCTTAAATTACTGTTATATTTGGAAAGAAGAACAGGGCTACGATAACAAATGTTGCAAAGGTTTTACGATGATTATGGTAACGGTAACCCTGATTGAGTAGCTTTTTAGTTATACAAAGATTACGAATATTAAAGTCCTCAACTCGAGTACAAGCTCTTGAAAAACGAATAAATCGAGACACATACACCCCATAAGAAGTTGCTCGGGGAACATCCCCATCCAAGTGGGGATAATTAACAATGTTAAAATTAAAATCATCTCTCTTGTCATAGATTTTGATAATTATTTCACCATTTTCAATCGAGATATCTAAATCAAGTAAAGAAGCGTTATTATCAGATATATTAGCTTTGTTAAGCTGAAGTTAGCAAAATCTATGACAAGAGAGATGATTTTAATTTTGACATTGTTAATTACTTAAGTTTTGCCGATGTTTTAAAATACTTCACAATATAAAATAACATAACCTGTATTTAAGCTAGATGTGCATAAGAGCTTGCTAAACTTTATGTTTTCAGTATACATTGATTGTATTTGTTGTATAAAATGCGTGTTTCTGGACAATTACGTTCTGTGATTGTTATACAAGTGGTATATTTCATCAAAACATGTAAACTTATAACTAAATACAAACGTACGGACATACTTTACCTAACTTACTAAACTTTATCGAAATAGTTAAGGCATTAAATTCAATTATGTTGATGGAGATTAATCTTGCAACCAGTGTAAACATTCGGCGGAAGTTGTAAACTGTAAAAGACATATAGTGCATTTTGTGTTCCATGTTGTTGTTGAAAATCTCTGCTTATATTGATTTGTATCTCATCACGGCTGTCTCGGAAAGATTTAATTAGTCAAATCATACAAGAAGCGCCTCATTAGATTGAGTTCATTGTCACTTGTATCTGTAAATAAGAGTACGACTTCAGGCATGTCAGGTATTGACACATTCAGTATATATTGTCGCTACATGCACGCCTTTATTTGTTGTAGTTATAATATACGGTAAGAACTTACGACATGAGTCTATTAAAAGGCAGTGAGGTAGACATCTTGCCACCGTATAATTGCATGTTGTTAGTTTCCAGCATCTCTGCTCTTTAAGTTTTAATATATATATATTAAATTCCATTCAGTATTTCTTTGCGCAATTGCAAAACACAACAACACCCACAACCGAAATTTATACCCATGACCCCATGTTAACAAGTAAAACAAAGATAATCAAATAGGATTAGAACACATGGCACTAGGTTCCCTCTGTGTACAAGAAGTAATTGAAGTATTTTGTGTATGGATGACATCTCGAATGTCGCATTGCCTTATTTTAACACATTTGAAAAACATTCACCTGTGGGTTATCCATATGAAATTTGTTTAAAATTAACCAAGCCGTTTCTGAGAAGATTATTTAAATCTTCCCTATCTAACTATAGGTAAAACTGTGACCCCCGGTTATGGACAGATATGACCCCATTATTTTAAATCTACCGTTTTTTATGTTAACTTTATCAAACGAGATTATGACCCTATCATTTTGTAACATACTGCATGTTTAGTGGTAGACCCATTTACAGTTCGCCACTATGACTTCCTCTTTGATTGTGCGATGACCGGACATATTGTGGACCCTATGATGACGTCTACCTAAATACTTACATGACGGTAGTGTTTATTCATTTTTATATATAGTTGTCCTTTTTCTGTGTGTGTTTGAGGTTGACCGTCGTCCTTGAATGCTACTTTTTCTGTTCGATATTTATATCTATATTGGATGTTTGTCTTTAAACTTGTCTAGTCGTACCCTTAACGGTTGTTCTCTTGTTGCTCTGGTTTCTGCCAAGTCAATGCATACTTACTTTGTGACTTTGTAGGCTTTTGTTTTCTTATATTACCTATACTTGTCCAGTTATGTCTTTTACTTACATTGCCTATTAATGCTGCCTTGTTTGTTAGAGAGTATTACCTAGCGGAGATATCTTTATTAACACTGGATGACAATAGGGAAAGAGTGAAGTTTGGTGCATCCTAGAATCTGGTTAAAACCCCCAGGGGCGTTTTTGCCATTGACCGTTCCAAGGCGGTAGCCCTATTGTCAGCCCTTTTGTGTTTGTTATGTCTTATTTATCTTTAAAGTTGTTCTTTGTTTCTGTGTGTGTTTATGGTTGACTGTCGTCCTGAATGCTACTTTTCCTGTACACTTGTATATCTACTTGTACGGACATTTAATTTCGGTTCATCTTTTCGGTAATTCGCGATATCTATGCTACTTTAGTTTGTCCTTATGTCGGTGTGTGACTCATCATTCTCTTGCTTTTTAAAATTTTGCTCGTTGTTTTTGTTACAAAACGTATCCATTATTTACTAGGGTGTACACCCTATCGTACATAAATTGGATATTTTGCAGTTCAATTTTGTCATTTAATATCGATTTAGAGAAGCTCAGGTTCCCTTATGTCAAAGAAACTGAACGTGACTATCTATAGACAAACCCTGCTGTTGGATTAATTTTCTATTTTAAGGATTTTAAACTACGTATACAACAGTCATTTAACTTGCAATAACCCAGGTTAAAACAAATGGGCAACATCATTGATGAACTGATCATGCTGATACTGTATTTACTACTAAAGATTTATGCTGGAAGAGTATGAGATTTGACCTTGGAAACGGCCGAACAGGATACAAACGAATTATTGCAGTCTCGGTTTGATTGAGACTGTTCATGAACTGTAGTGAAATATGCTCGCTACCGCTCACGCCCCCTAGCCCCGTTATGCACTACTTTTCGATTATATAACTTCTGGGGAATCTGTACGCAGCGAGCATAGGGTAGTGCATTATAATTAGTTCGCTTTCATACAAGCGTATATTCATATCATATACGCGCTGTCTTTCGTACTACATCTATTGGTGTTGACGCTAACGCTACGGTGATTCCATCTACTTCGTAGCGTACAGTAACACAAGTGCAGATAGTGTCTAAATGCTTAAGATTAAGTAGTTGTAATATTGTTAGTACATGTATATTGATATGACTTTCACATTACCCATATAGCTGTAGTAATTGTTTTTCGCAAATTTGATACTTTAATGAGTTTATACATAATTTCTACAAATTATGACATTGACATGGAATAACTAGATACAAATATCACTATTTACGAAACTGAAACATTTAGAATGATTATCGGTATTACTTTAATAATTCCCAAGTAGTGGGGTATGCATAATTCATACAGGGGTCAAATTGTGGACTTCCGGAAAAATGATTATGATGATTATAATATAATATAATTATAATGATTATACATTAGGATATGTACTCGAAATAAAACGCAGGAGAATGACCTGAGGGCCTCTCTATACCAGTGCAATGGGGCCCTAAAAGGGGAACTGGTGTTTTTCAGATAAAACTAGTATACTGCTTTTACTGGATCTGTCATCAAAGTAATGTATACTTATAACATTTATAACATTGTAAGATATATTTAATAAGTGTAATATCATTACAAAATATATGTGTCACCATAGTATTCTCTGTATGGCAATGGGGCCCAAAATGGAGTATTTCTTGCTTAAACTCTACTAAAAGATAAAAACGTACAGTTTAAACATAAAATATAACTCCATTTCCGCAAATCATGTTTATACCTACTTATGTAATACAATACATTAATATCTTCATAGATAATGGATAACATGTACTACGATGTGGCTGCTACAATGCCAATATAACATCATCCAGTCTTTATACATGTGCAACATTCATATTTCATGGCAACATAACAGCACTGACATACATTTCGTATTTATAACATTGATTTTTTTATTATAAAGAAACAAAAAGTTTAAAGCTGTCTTTTTAAGCTTTCAATTGATGTAGTTAATACAAAAAAAGAGTATGATAATGGACCTTTGGAAACGGCCGAGCACGACACATACGAAATATTGCAGTCTCGGTTTGATTGAGACTGTTCATGAGCGGTAGTGAAATATGCTAGCTACCGCTCACGCCCTCTAGCCCCGGGTTGAGCAGAACTCAATATTCATAAAATCAACAGCACAACATTTTAACCATCCCGAAGATGGCATGCATATGGCGGTGGACATGGAGTTGACGTCTTCCCCATGTCGTACGGCGTATGGTCTCAGTATCTAATAAAATGAAATGCCCAGAAGAGCGAAATAAACATAATGGAATTTAGTTGGGAGCAGCGGTTATGAAGCCTGAGTATAAAAAGCAGACAACATATCCTATGAGTGGTTAAACAATACCCAGAGCCTTTTATCGGCCGGAGTAGTGGAACCACCGAATCAAAAATTAAGTAAGAAAACAAAAGAAATTGAAAATGTACCACCGATAACTAACTATAAGTATCGGGCTCAGCGATCTCCAAAGATCGAATGAATAACAGTACTGATTGCAAGCGCGGGGAGACGTTTTACTGCCGCCACACTGCACAAGCAACGCCACTGTGCTATAAAAAAAGAGTATGATAATAGACCTTTGGAAACGGCCGAGCACGACACATACGAAATATTGCAGTCTCGGTTTGATAGAGACTGTTCATGAGCGGTAGTGAAATATGCTACTTACCGCTCACGCCCTCTAGCCCCGGTATGAGCAGAACTCAATATTCATAAAATCAACAGCACAGAATTTTAACCATCCCGAAGATGGCATGCATATGGCGGTGGACATGGAGTTGACGTCTTCCCCATGTCGTACGGCGTATGGTCCCAGTATCTAATAAAATGAAATGCCCCGAAGAGCGAAATAATGATTCCATATACTAATGTTATGAAAACATTCATTGCTTCACAAAATGTTACGTATATATCATTTCAATCAACTATCAATATAAATATTCATTAATTTGCATTAAAATAGCAATACATATTCTGTGTATACAAATTATTGTTTGAAAATGCTTTGTTTATTGAGTATTATTTACTATATCAAGGTCAGTCGCTATTTTGTTGTCATGGTTATGTGGTTGAAGAGCAGATATATAAAACACTGTAGCTTACTCATTGCTGGCTGATTTCAAGGCATTATATCTTTAAAGGTCGAGGGCTGCTAAGGCCCAGTGGATAGCGAGAGTTGGACAAGACACCTTTACTTAGCCTCGCTCATCGGATGGGAACATAAATCTATCTATCCTACGATCATGTTACAGAACCATCGGAATCTATTCAATAGTTGGACAGGCCACCAACACTAATCCTATAACCAACTCCCAAAAAACCCATCTAAACCTAGCGTTTCGAGAGGTCAATGTAAATTAGACTTCTATTTTCCTTTTGTTTTGTACTATTAATGCTCGCGGCACTGCATACCGTGATTAAATCGCCCAAACCATTGTATATTTTAGCATTAAATGGTGTCGTAGATAAAGTTGTTAATAATATAATTATTGTCTGACACCTCCATTACGTCAATGTTGTAATTCGTATACTCCAGTGCAATCTACTGAAAATAATGTTGTTTAGACGCATATCACTTATTGCAAGATTTCAAGGCTGGAAAAGACATAAAGCAAAACAGACTTCAAAAAGTATTGGATTCCAAAGTTACACAAACAACAACATAAAGTCCGTTTTATTTCCAATTCTAGTTCTTGCACCACTTTAAATATCTCCAAACCTTTAACATCTTGTCTAACAGCCGTTAAAGATCACGTTAAACAATATTGTTTTAAGGTTTATGAAACCTCTGGGATTAATTTATTTTGATCTATTACAAATTCAGGCAACGTTCTTGATAACATTTGCAATAAACGTCAAAATTCATCTATAATTACTTATGATTTTTCTACATTATATATAACTTTACCACACCACCTTGTCAAATAAAAACGAATTGCTCTCATTCATAGAACTTTTACTAGGGAAAATATTACATTTTTGGCCTGTAAAAATATAATAATTTATGAAAGTGTCTCTTTAATAATTAAAGTTCGACGAATTACAATGAACCTGTTCATACAGGTTTCAACCGGTTCCTAGAGGGCACTATATACTCGTTTGCACGTGCAAAGCGAGTATACGCTGACGTGTACTGAGCAGAAAAGCTTTTCTGTCATTCGAATCCGACAGGCAAACAGTAAAGTCGCTACATCCAGAGGTTCTTACAACTAGTTAGAATTCGAGCTGTCTTAAACATATGGAGTCAGCGGAGGAGCCAGGAATGCATACAGAGACATGAGAACAAACCAGAGCGCGTTTTCACGGTCCCGGATTGTTTCACTTTAAAACTCCCAGCGGGCGGCGGGCCGTTCATACAACAAGTGAACAACAAACAGACCAGTTCCTTTCGTCGGCAATGAACAGCAACCGAACACGATACATGATTCGGGTATGGTAACAGAGGACACTGCAGGAGGGTTTGTCGGAGGCCCGCCACTGCCTCAGGGCTACCGGAATTTAAAGAGAGTCGGACGCTAGTACAAGTAACAGATACAACAATAAATAATAAGTACTTTTTTAATACTTTGCAGGAAATAACGGAAATGTTATAAATACAGTTAAAGGTAGTTTAGAGCAGCAAACCATAGATGTTTGTGAAAGAATAGGAGCTACTCCGGGCTTTATAGACGCATTAAGAAATGGCTATCAAATCACCTTTTTCGATCCGGCAGTTTCTTTTTCTAATAAATATAAGCAGGAAGACTTATAGTCAAAATATAACTGGGTAAATAAATCAAGGTACTGATTAAAAGCTTCACATCAACTACAAGTTTTGCTATGTGTCCCTTTAAGGGAGGTGATTAAACTGGGGATGGAAATGTTTAAAATGTGTAATGTTTCTTGACGATGGGTGAGGGACTATCAGCGATAAGGCAGCATGCATGAAAGATTCTGTTTTTGTAAAGAATAGTCTATAGAAAGCAGGTTTTGTCTTAAATTATAATGAATAACTGGTGTTTTACGGCACGTCGACACATAATTAGGTCGTATTGTGCGCAAAAACCGACGAAAGAGGAAGAAATGAAGTAGTAATTAAAACATAATGTAACGTCAACGGGTATTTAAAGAATTAAATATATATAAGAACTCATAAATTATAATAAATCATTATGGGATCCTGTAAACAGTCCGACATGGGTTGGTCTTTGCTTGGAAAGTATTGAATTTAACATTTCCATACCAGAGAATACCGTTCAAGACCTGCTACTGACTCTTTATTTACTAATTAATATTCTACCCAATATTAGCGAAACTTACTGGCAGAGTAATGTCATTGATGCCTGTTATTGACAATATCGCGAGATTTATGACAAGGTCATTATACGTATATATCTCCTTGGGATCATTTATTTAAATTAAACAGTGGCGATCCCTATATTGAGGAATTGCTATTTTGGTATAATAAAGTAGACAATCTGAACATCCGAAAACAGGGTAATGTTTCTCGCTGCCAGACTATAGTTTATTCAGATGATAGCAACAGAGCATGCGGAGCGTCAAATCAATCTTCCACAAAGCATGGTCAGAAGTTTCGGCCTTAAAACATTATTTTTTCTAATTTTAGAGAAATTAAAGCAGCAAAACAAGTAATTAATGCGTTTGGTTTGCTAAAGAACAAGTCGGTTAAATGGTTCACGTATTCTAAAAAACTGCGCCAGAATAATTACTATTTGTCATTTTATTTGGTATTGTATCGACCCAGTGTCGGGCGCCGGACACAGTCACTATACTGTCATTTTACGGATACGGCGTCAGGCCGACGTAAAATGTATTTATTTTGTATTGTATCGATCCGGTGTCGGGCGGACACATTCACTATATTGTCGTTTTATGGATCGGTGTCAGACCGACGCAGAGTATATTTATTTTGTATTGTATTGAATTGTATCGATTCGGTGTCGGGCGGACACAGTCACTATATTGTTTTATGGATGAATAAGGTATTTATTTGTCGTTTTATGGATCCGGCGTCAGGCCGACGCAGAATGTATTGATTTTGTATTGTATCGATCCGGTGTCGGGCGGACACAGTCACTATAATATCATGTTATGGATCCGACGTCAGGCCGACGTAGAATGTATTTATTTTGTATTGTATCGATCCGGTGTCGGGCGGACACAAACCATTTTTTTTGATGCGGCGTCGGGCCGACGCAGAAAATATGTATGTTATATTGTATCGATCCGGTGCCGGGCGGGCACAAACATTTTTTGGATCCGGCGTCGGGCCGACGCAGAAAGTATCTGTTTTTTTTGTATCGGTCCGGTGCCGGGCGGGCACAATCACTATATTGTCATTTTATGGATCCGACGTCAGGCCGACGTAGATTTTATTTATTTTGTATTGTATCGATCCGGTGTCGGGCGGGCACAATCACTATATTGTTATTGTATGGATCCAGCGTCAGGCCGACGCAGAATGTATTTATTTTGTATTGTATCGATCCGGTGTCGGGCGGACACAGTCACTATAATATCATTTTATGGATCCGACGTCAGGCCGACGTAGAATGTATTTATTTTGTATTGTATCGATCCGGTTTCGGGCGGACACAAACCATTTTTTGGATCTGGCGTCGGGCCGACGCAGAAAATATGTATGTTTTATTGTATCGATCCGGTGCCGGGAGGGCACAAACATTTTTTGGATCCGGCGTCGGGCCGACGCAAAAAGTATGTTATATTGTATCGATCCGGTGCCGGGCGGGCACAATCATTATATTGTCATTTTATGGATCCGACGTCAGGCCGACGTAGAATGTTTTTATTTTGTATCGTATCGATCCAGTGTCGGGCGGACACAAACCATTTTTTTCGATCCGGCGTCGGGCCGTCGCAGAAAATATGTATGTTATATTGTATCGATCCGGTGCCGGGCGGGCACAAACATTTTTTGGATCCGGCGTCGGGCCGACGCAGAAAGTATCTGTTATTTTGTATCGCTCCGGTGCCGGGCGGGCACAATCACTATATTGTCATTTTATGGATCCGACGTCAGGCCGACGTAGATTGTTTTTACTTTGTATTGTATCGATCCGGTGTCGGGCGGGCACAATCACTATATTGTTATTGTATGGATCCAGCGTCAGGCCGACGCAGATTGTATTTATTTTATATTGTATCGATCCGGTGTCGGGCGGACACAAACCATTTTTTGGATCCGGCGTCGGGCCGACGCAGAAAAGATTTATGTGATATTGTATCGATCCGGTGCCGGGCGGGCACAAATATTTTTTGGATCCGGCGTCGGGCCGACGCAGAAAGTATCTGTTATATTGTATCGATCCGGTGCCGGGCGGGCACAAACATTTTTTGGATCCGTCGTCGGGCCGACGCAAGTAATAATTTTGCTGTATCGCTCTGATCTGGTGTCGGGGGGATACAATCACTATATTGTCATTTTATGGATCCGACGTCAGGCCGACGTAGATTGTATTTATCTTGTATTGTATCGATCCGGCGTCGTGCGGACACCGCCACTATATTGTCGTTTTATGAATCCGTCGTCGGGCTGACGCAGAATGTACTTATTTTATGGATCAGACGTCTGGCCGACGTAGAATGTATTTATTTTGCATCATACCAATAAGGTGTCTGGCGGTCTAAGTCATTATTTTGTCTTTTTATGGATCCGGCGTCAGGCCGACGTAAAATGTATTTATTTTGTATTGTATCGATCCGGTGTCGGGCGGACACAACCATATTTTGGATCCGGCGTCGGGTCGACGCAGAAAGTATTTGTTATATTATATCGATCCGGTGCCGGGCGGTCACAACAATTGTTGGGATCCGGCGACGGGCCGACGCAGAATGTATTTACGTTATATTGTATCGATCCGGTGCCGGGCGGGCACAAACATGTTTTGGATCCGGCGTCGGGCCGACGCAAGACATATTTTAAAGTTTTATCGCACTGAGCTGGTGTTGAAAGGACACATCAGATATTTTTGTTATGTAATATGGACCCGGCGTTAGGCCATCTCATTATGTATTACGTTTTACTGAATCGATCCGGTGTGGGTCGGACACAAACTTTTTTGGATTTGGCTTTGGGCTGACGTAGAAAGTATATATGCTTTAAATACCGTTTATTTGGTATAACGTGTCAGTTATTATAGTTAAAAGAAAGGTTCTTGTGTCGTAATAGCGAGAACACATAAAAGCACGTGTCCATGCAAATCCTTAGAAACGTATTTTGAACGTTTCAATCTCGATCATGAATCAGAAATATTAATTTCAGAAATCTAAACAAAATTTTGTACTACTGAAAGGAAATCATATCTCATAGCAAATCAAGGTATGCGGGATCGTTTGTTAAAAAACTCGAGAGATGGAGATCCGAACACCCTAAAGATGGGGATGTGATGGAAGGCGACGACGCAAAACTAATAATTACTCTAAATTTGGGAATTTAAAGCGTTTCTAGATAATGTACCCGCTCTTTAAAAATTCGAATAAATGTTTGCCTGTGCGAATTAACACCCTTCTATTGTTTGTTATTCTTTTAGAATGTAACATTTATTGGAATAATTTAAAAACCTGAGGTTATAGAATCATAAATGTTTTATGTTTGTTTGAACAGAGCGAATTAAAACATAAAATAATTTATGAAAGTGTCTCTTTAATAATTTAAAGTTCGACGAGTTACAATGAACCTGTTCATACAGGTTTCAACCGGTTCCTAGAGGACGCTATATACTCGTTTGTACGTGCAAAGCGAGTATACGTTGACGTGTACTGAGCAGAAAAGCTTTTCTGTCATTCGAATCCGACAGGCAAACAGTAAAGTCGCTTTTCCCACCCACCCACCCATCTACGTCATTAAGAACTTTAATATGTTCTTGAATATGGCTGTAAGTAGCGGGAAAATATATTTCAAGTAAAACCATATTATGTGTCCTGATGAATTATGTAATAACAACGCGATATAGTACAGTTGGACATTATTCAAAGAATTGTTATTTTTAGTCTTTTGTAGTACCGTTCTAAGAAGGATGGACATAGGCTGTGTTGAGTTCCGGACAATACATAGTGAAAACAAGAGCTACAGCGTTTAAACGCGCAGTGTTTCAACTTCTAGCTCTTAGTGAGAGCTTTATAGCTCTGTGTTCAATTCATATGTTATAAGGTACATTGGACAGGATCTCCAATATTCAAGGAGCAGGAACCGGAATCATCACCATTGAATTATGTTGTTAAGAAATCGAATAAATGTTTGCCTGTGCGAATTAACACCCTTCTATTGTTTGTTATTCTTTTAGAATGTAACATTTATTGGTATAATTTGAAAACCTGAGGTTTGTTAAAATTATTTTGGAGAATAGATAATAAATGTTTTATGTTTGTTTGAATAGAGCGAATTAAAACATAATAAAGGATAGTATCCTTGTTATTAGAAACCGAAGTAGGTATAGAACTAGAATGGGAGGTGTATCCTTCACAGAACCCAACACACTAATACAAAACAAACGACTAAAACAATGACATGCCTTAGAACGGACAGTACCAAAAAGGCCGCTGAGGGTTTATACCGGGTTCTAGGTTGTACCACATTACGTAGTCCGAGTATTAACATCAGTCCATCCCCTTCCCAATGAAGCTAATGGCCCTGTCACACTACGGCGTATAGCATCAGCGTACGCCGACGTACGAGAAATTTGGGAAACACGCTGGTGTACGTCAAATAAGTTAGGGATAAGTTTTACAAAAGTTACGAGCACGCCGAAATACGCTGACATAGGTTGTCGTACTTATCATTAACTTATATCTGACCTTTCCACAACGTATATTGACGTATTGAACGTATGCCTGACGATCCTAGAATTACTCAACGTGTTAAATACGTGTTTAAAACTTACTGAACATGTTTAGAACTTACAGGTAGCGTATTTGCCAGCGTTTTGGGTTCAGCTATATATATGGTGTACCGATGAGCAACTCATCATTCCTGCTGACGCTATGCATAAGACAGTCAGAAGTTAGACTAACGTTGCGCATAAGTTCCGCATAAGTCATGAACGCTAGGACACACGCTGTCACACGCTTGTAAAAGTTGTATAAGTTATGTAAACGCTAGGGACAAGTTATGAATAAGTTACTCATACTTTAAACATAGGTTATATATTCGTTCAACTCGTTAGCAATACGCTATGTATACGTCAAAAGGAGGCTTCCAATTGATTTTTTAATTCATTTTCAACGTATGCCAGCGTGTTTGATAAAACTTTCATACGTCGGCATACGTTGTCTAAAACGTTATAGTGTGACAGGGCCATAAAACGGGGTTGGCTGGGGTATAAACAAAATTTAATTTCAGTTTAAAATGTTTACATATTGTACAATTAAAACATTTAATAGTTCATTTTAAACAGGTTATCGAATGTTTTCAGTAACAAATGTTTTTAAACGTGTTTTATTGTTTTGTTGATATCCTTGATAAAAAATATATTTTCTCACAAACTAGTCAGCATTAATAATAATAGGCATTATAACAGGTGCTTCGAAGTGTACCCTAACTGTAGCGCTGCTTGAGTAGATTCTTAATTAGGTGTGTCTCCAGACGGAAATGTTGTATTATTAAAAATCGAACAGGAAAAGCAGCATTCAAGGACGACAATCAACCACAAACACACACAGAAACAAAGAACAAATTTAAAGATGAATAAAAGGCCAAATAAGACATAACAAACACAAAAGGGTTGGCAATAGGGCTACCGCCTCGGAACGGTCAGTGGCAAAAAAGACCGCTGGGGGTTTAAACCAGGTTCTAGGGTGCACCAAACCTCACACTTACCCTACTTCCAACACAATAAAACGGTTCAGTGTAAATAAAGAAATCCCCGCCCTGAACTATTCTCTAACCAAGAAGGCAGCATTAATAGGAAATATAAGTAAAACACAAAGATACTCGTGTATATATAAATAAATAAAAAAATAGCCTAGCAAGCCATAAGGAAGGTACTCAATGACTTGGAAGAAACCAGAGCAACAAGAGAATAAACCATTGAGGGCACAAGATAATATTGCAGTCAAACATCGAACGTCACCGTTTTAGGTAAGAAGCCTGCGTAACAGTCAAAAGACCAAATTAAAAACTTGACAACATACCCTAAGGGTGATTAAACATTACTTACAGCCTTTAAAGACTGGAGTAGAGGAACCTTCTATTTGACATTAAAGTAGGAAAACAGGGTATTTGTGAATGTACCACCGATATCTGTATGTAAATATCGGGTTCAACTATCTCCAAAGATCGGATTGAATAACCGTTCTGACTGAAAGCACGGGGAGACGTTTGTTAGAGGCGCTTGACACGTTTATTGGAGGATATAGCATGGCGGAGCGTTCATTAAATACCTTGTCCAGTTTAACTGGGACGTCAATAGAATAAATGTGAAGTATAAGGCACCTTATATCTTGGTTTAAACACCAAGCGTGTTTTGTTGTGGCAATTTTTGCAACTCATCTTTCCAAGGCTTCATGACAACCGTTTTAGGTTTGTGGAGTCGCTTTTCTTGTTCCGTCTTATCCGTGTAAGTGTTTCTTTTAAATGCGTGTTTGTGAATGGATGTGTTCCATGTAGGCTATACTTCCTGTTCGACTTTTGATTATACTTATAATACAACATTTTCGAAAAGTTCCACGGCGGTAGCCCTATTGTCAACCCTTTTGTGTTTGTGATGTCGTTTGCATTTATTATTACTTTTGCCTTCTTATTTGTCTGTTTACGTGTTTGTTTCCGTGTTTTGTGGTTGACTGTCCTCCTTGAATGCTACTTTCTCTGTCCGATCTTTTTATATTGCTATATTATCGTTTTTTTATTGTTATTAGTTTAGTTAGACACTTACCATGTGCCGCTTAAATGTTTTAATGATATAGCTTATTGACAATCGATACGGAATTGAACAAGAATCGCCGGATGAAATATAATTTGGCTAGAAAATGTATTTTCCCGATATGATAAAACGAAAATGTAAACGATTATTCTCACAAATAACAGATTTGATATTTTAATCAAGATCATATAACATTCTCAACAAACATTTACTGACATTTCAAGAGTTTAAATCAAGTGTTAGGGTATACCAAACCTGTATCATATCCCACTAACAGAAGCTGACGGTGTCCATCCCTCCAGATATGTGACCAACACATACTGTAAATCGTATAGTGAAGTCCCACACTTTAAACATAGTGACCTCTACAATAAAAGACACTGTTTTCATACCATGTCATGGTCTGCGGCGTATGGTCCCAGTTTTTAACATTGAGAAAATGCTCAGCTCTAACCGAGACAAAATGGGCAATTAACCCATATCAGGGAATACGAACCGTTCAATTAACCCATAACAGGGAAAACGAACCAAGGAACATTCTGCCGCATCCGATTTAGCCTCGGTCACCCGGCCCGCTTCTGATTTCTTCGTTGCGCTATGCTACAAGGATCCAGAACCAGGGCCTGGGGGAAACTACGACGTTTAAAATCGACCTCTCGTTTTGGGCGATTTTGGCGAGATTTTAAGAGATTCAACGAGACTTTCAAAACACTTATTTCTAAATTAATTTCATAATGATTTCTTGCTTTCAACTTTTGAGAAGCAGCATGTGACGTCAAAAATGGTAACTGGTGCATCAATAATTGACGTTGTACGTGTATTTACAACAAGACGTCACGCAAACGTCAACTTTATACACGTGAAAAAAACGCGCGAATAAATTGGACTAATCGCTAGTGGGCGCTTTAATTGGCCTAATCTGCCCAGACCGCTATCTGCAAGTAAGACATATGCATGATACGGTCTAGCTGGCCGAGACTACATCCGATTGTAAACAGCCATTAAACGGCGAGGTTTTACAAAAATTAACCTTACTCGCCTTTAAATGTGTATATACCACTAATTGAACTAATTGAACCACTGACTGACCCAGCCGTTTTCCTTCCCTCCAGATATACTCGTACATTTGAAACGCAATACTTGGTATTTTTGGAATTTGAAGTTCAACGTGCAAAATGTGCATTAACTGAAAGAAGTAGATCAAATCGTATGCCAATGTGTATCGCCAAATGTTAACCTTTGGGACAAATATACTTGTGTGCTAACATAAAATACAATCTTCATCGTACAACAAAAAACAACAACAGCATACTACAAATAATCGAAAATCAAAAATGTTGCGTTTTTGAATGTATTACGTGTAAGCGTAACCAACAAGTACTTTGAGTCCTATATTCACACTTTAAATATCGCTAACTCTACAATAAATTACACTATTGTAATTAATTATGTATTTAACATGGCAATATAGTGGTCACGCTAACTGAGTATCTTTGTAATATTTCGACGATCTAGTCGTAATGGTACATAGCGCCCCATTACTGCGAGATATTGAACCAAACCGCAGATATCACTGCTCGCAATTTTCTATTAATTACGTGGATCAAATCCATTCCCATGTCTCAGGAGACAGTCTCTATTCATTCAATACTTCTCGGAGGCGTACATGTGTCATTATAAACATCAAACAAAACAAATTATAAATCTCATAAATTAATAGCCAGCGATATAGTTTCCTGTTAGGTAAAATGAAAGGCATTTCATATTAAGTCGGTAAATTTTCAGTGATGTAATTACATGCAATATTTATAACTGTATAACTGCTTTGATGACAGCTTCAATCGTTATAAAATCTATTAATGTTGTTATGCATAGTTAATTGAAAACTATAACCGGTAACACTTTTGTGAGATATGTAGCACGATCGAACTATTAGTCACGTTTTGCATTTGATGCACGTTTAGCTGGTCAGGTAAAAAATGTAGAATGGTATCTACACTGACCATTAACAACAAATCATCCGATCAGTTGGATTTAAAAGATGTCAACACGTTTAGGAATGTACTCAATGCTAATATTAAACTAATTAGAAGGGCCTTTCATTTAAAACAAAGAGGTGAATATAATTCATCAGGAATAGAAAGAGAAGAATAAGGCGCAGATATGATAGAGGTCATTAACCAACTAGACAGGACATGTAGCATCCAAGGACCACAGGCAACCACAAACACACACAGAAACAAACAACAACTCCAAAGATAAATAAAAGGCAAGATATGACATCACAAACATAAGACGGTTGAAGTGTCAGCAGCTTAACATGCCGCTGGGGTGTATAAAACAGGTTCTAGGATACACTAAACCTCACTCAAAAAGAGGTCATAAAATATACGAATGTATTCAATGCTAATATTAGATTCCTTATATGTGCATTTCATTTAAAAAAGAAAAGAAGAGACCACCATTCATCAGGAGTAGAAAGAGAATCAAACTCAAACGTGATAGGGGTCAGTAACCAACATCACAAAATACATGTAATACCGGGGTTGACCTTCCCGCGCATTGATGTTGGTCATGGGTGCTGATAGATGCCAGAGAGATGTTTTACTTTATGCTTCGTTTTCGGCCGTACAAAGTGCAGGTAACCTGAGTTCATTAGTTCAAAGTGGAAAGCAAGGCACTAAGAACTATAGTATAGTTTTGTACTTGTCTGACTTGGAAAAGTCAGACGAAATTTATTTTACTTTGAATTGAAAGTGTAACTCATATATCAAAGTTATACAACTTTATAAACGGTATTGACAATAAGTTGGATGAACATAAATACACACATAATGATGAACATAATTACACATACATGGCTAGCATAAGCTTCAATTAAATGACTAGGTAAGAAAAATGAAATACATTTCAAGGACGTTTGCAGACAGACAGAGAAACAAGGCGTTGAGGTATCAGAAGGCATTTATAGGTCCGCTTTTGCAAGCAACGACAGACGCACACTATGAAGGTAGGTGGTGGGGAGGTTAGGGAAAAACGGTTGACAGACCTGACACTCCCGCAGAAAATGGCGTCTGTCTTCAAAACCTCCCCAGAGGGATATCCATGACAAGGGATATTGGTCCCCGAATTGCTAATTGGCCAGCTTCACAAACAGATCGTCTGCTTAGCCTTGTCAGAGTACTGAGAGTACCAAACGCCCCGGCTCTCTGTCTAAACATAAATCCGTTTTCCTTATTGCAACAGAAAACCCTATTTTATGTTTCGTTTTCGGCCGTACAAAGTGCAGGTAACCTGAGTTCATTATTGTCAAAGTGGAAAGCAAGGCACTAAGAACTATAGTATAGTTTTGTACTTGTCTGACTGGAAAAGTCAGACGAAATTTATTTTACTTTGAATTGAAAGTGTAACTCATATATCAAAGTTATACAACTTTATAAACGGTATTGACAATAAGTTGGATGAACATAAATACACACATAATGTCCAACCAAAGGGAACCTGCACTTGTAAGGGAAATATCGTACGTGCCTGTACAATTGCTCTGACAAGATTCATAGCTAGATCATATTTGCTAAATTGTTCATAGACTATGTGATGTCATTTTATAAAACAAAATTACTAAACATGTTATAAACTAAATTAAACAATAAACCAGATGCAGTGAATACAAGGAGAATAATGCCTCCGTAATAAGTAACAATCCATTTCTAAGGGAACTGAGAGGCTGTAAATGATCACAAATTGTACATTTTGATGCAAATACTCATCAAAAACATCCACAATCCTTTGGAATTAGAATCGTGATTAACAGGGAAAACCTCAGAAAGCCAGGAAATCTGCGAGCCAGCTGCCCCAACCCTAATTGAAACCTAGCGTTATTATTTCTTTCTTTTTTATTTTGCATAGGAGGGGAGGTAGGAAGAATCTACGCTCAGACCAGAAAGGCTTCTTCTACCCCCCTGACTTTCTGTAGCATTTCCAATCCAATCTGATTCCAAACACACAAACTACCCAAACCGGTAGTAACTGCCCATCCGGATGTGTATACAATGTAATTTGAAACAAGTTGAACAACCAAAACTATTAATCGTAGTGATTAAATTGTCGTAAACGCAATAGTGATACTTGAATGTGATACGCCCAATTGACAAAAAGAAGCAGTGCTTACAAAGTTATATAGTACGACGTACTAAAAGTGTGTTGCTTTAGAATTTAGAGAGTTTAACATAACAATGCCACAGGGCAAAATAGCATCCAAAACATATAAAGTAGTATGGCAAAACAGCATCTTATTGAAACTAAAACATAAGAAGTATCTACATATTTACAACGCTATATAATATCAACAAGTAGCCACAAGTTAAATGTTGCCTACACTCTTAAAAAATACAAAAACAAAACAAGTACGAAGTAAGTATGTACATACGAGAAAGAGACGAGTAAAATAATTATATACGTGATGTATGTGAGAGAAACATACCCCATGTTCCCCTGCACACACCATGCCCAATAATATGTCTGTTCAATGGTGAGTGAATTGAAGAAAGAAAGGACGTATCGAAGAAGAACATAATCCATGTTCTCTCCATTTCCAATTGTATATGCAAGTGTACGGCTCTCATAGTAAATGTGTTAATGAGATGAGGGGATTCTAATGTATTTCCTGTATG
This sequence comes from Cyrtodaria siliqua, assembly GCA_037043455.1. Lineage (NCBI taxonomy): Eukaryota > Metazoa > Mollusca > Bivalvia > Adapedonta > Hiatellidae > Cyrtodaria > Cyrtodaria siliqua. The sequence continues at coordinate 42,085 of JAWPHD010011434.1, forward strand.
CGGTAGACTTCCATCGACCCATGGCCATGATCTTTGTATCTGATATTCCCGACATAATGGCTTGAGTGCAAGCACCAATTCGGAAACTATGAGGTTTATAGGACTTTGTTGACATTTTTGAAAACGCGAGTATTTTGCAAAAGTTAGTTGAAAGCGAGGCTCTAAGCAGGGGTGTGTTGTTGCTACGGGCAAATAGTGGCCCGGCTTGTTTCCCTCTTATGCTCATGTACTGTTTGAGGTGTTTAACAGAGCAGTACTTGCTATTTGAACTTGAAATAAAGATTTGAACAGGAATCGGGTTACTTTTAGTTTTGAAATGATGTAAAGTAATACATGCGCCACTTTTTGTAATTTGAATATCTTAATACAGTACGACTTTGTTTGACGATGCAGAGCGGGAAGGAAGTAGTTCACCTAATCGAAAAAATCCATGTAAAGCGGTAAGGAAAATAGCCTGGTACGTAATGCAGTCATATATGTAGAAAATGTGTGTACATGCTTTAACCAATTTGCGAAGGTCAGGTAGGAGGATAGGTAATCTTGAGTCTACTGATCTTGATCCTTTTGTGCAACCTATTATCATTCTTTGAACTAAGAAATCCCGTGTAGAGTCTGGTTTGTTTGCTAGTTTAAGCATGAAAGCAATTGCAGATAAATGACTGCAAATTGTTGATGTTGAAAAAGACATGTTGCACAGAGAGGCAATAAAAAGCAGAATTGTAGAGACCGACGCAGGGCAAATTGTCTTCGGTGGGTTTTGTTGGTTGCAAAACCCCTCGAAGCGTTTAATATATCTGTTGTAAGCCTTCCTGGTCGAAAATGCTAGTGCGGAATTTATCATTTTGTGTATTAGAGAAGTACTCTCTCTGGTGTTAAGTGCAGTGGCACTGTCACGGGGTCTTTGCTTAGATACGTTGCGTGTTTCTTTGCCTCTGTTATCTGAGAACGTGATAAAAGGTCACACATTTTATTTTGTTTTGAAGGGATATGCTTAGCGGCAAATTGGAAATTTAGTCCTTGCAAGACAATTATTCGAAGCATTTTCATGATGACCATGTCTTTTGAAGTTTGTTTGTTTATGCAATGAACAATGCTCATATTGTCGCAGATAAACAGGATATTCTTATCCTCCCAATTGTGACCAAATAGATAAACAGCTAATGTTATTGGATAGAGCTCGAGGATGTTGATATGAAACTGCTTAATCTTTCCCGAGAAAGGGCCCCATGCCCAATGCTCTCTGAAGATGCATGCAAACCCTTTTGACTGAGCCGCATCTGTGTGTAGACACAGGGAGTTTGAAGACAGGAAAACGTTGTCAGTGATTAATGTTTTACCATTGTAATGGTCAATGAACTCTGACCATAGCACTAGATCGGCTCTTACTTCATAGTTTATTTTAAAGGGCTAGCGTGGTAGTCCTGTAGAACTTTTGTGTGATTGACATGTGCTGCAGTGAAGGGGCTATTATTCCTAATTGAAGCCATAAAAATAACAGCGTGGGGTGCTAAGTGATATGGTTCAGAGTGGTCAGTACCATGCTTAGAATTTAGAGATCTTATCCAACAGAGCATTACACATGATTGGGGGAGTGTTTTTATTGTGTAATAAAGACTACTTTTTATCATTACATTTTAATTGTTCATTATCAGGAAAATTCACTGAGAGTTATATGTACCTCTTGTACAATGGTTACTGCATTTTTTTGGTGTATGGTTGCTGTCAAGAATAAAATATTTTATTCCTTTGAATTATCGAATTATTTTCTATAAAGCTTACATACAGCCACATCTAGACTTTTGTGATGTAATCTGGGGTAACACAAGTCGAAAACATATCAAAAATATTTTGAAAACATATCAACAGCCTTTTAATAATGCAAAAAAAGGGCATATCACGTTATTTTAGGTGAACTGTCAACAGTATATTACTTTTCAAGCCGCTATGGAACAACTAAATTACCTCACAATTGATCAGCGAATTATACTTAAAAGGGCCAAATTCATGTATAGAGTTTCGAACAATACTGCCCCTTCATATATTTCCGATGTGTTTACTACTCGTAATTCAACTGACAGAAGACTTCGATCACTAACTGATACTAATTTTAGTATTCCAAAGCCAAATCGGGAACTTTTCAAGGGCAGCATGTCTTACTCCGGGACCATTTTATGGAATAATATTCCCAAGCACATTCAGAAGTGTGCAACAATGAACATTTTTACAAACAGCTGCATAAAATGGATAAAGGAAAAACAACATTAAACTCGATATAGATATCGTCTCATCTTATTATTGTGTAAATATCGTTCAAACTACCACCACCAACAATGTTATTATGTTTACATATATCTTATGTATTTTGCCTTTCTTGTATTTGGTATCATGTATTTGTTATAGAGGGCCCCAAGGAAGATTAGTATAAACTAATTGGGTCACCTTCGATAAATAAAGATATTCATTCATATATGTATATGTACCTCTTGTATAATGGTTACAGCATCTATGTATATGTACCTCTTGTACAATGGTTACTGCATCTATGTATATGTACCTCTTGTACAATCGTTACTGCATTTATGTATATGTACCTCTTGCACGATGGTTACTGCATTTATGTATATGTACCTCTTGTACAATCGTTACTGCATTTATGTATGTGTACCTCTTTCAAAATGGTTACTGCATCTATGTGTATGTATCTCTTGTACAATGGTTACTGCATCTATGTGTATGCACCTCTTGCACAATGGTTACTGCATCTATGTGTATGTACCTCTTGTACAGTGGTTACTGCATCTATGTGTATGTACCTCTTGTACAATGGTTACTGCATCTATGTGTATGTACCTCTTGCACAATGGTTACTGCATCTATGTGTATGTATCTCTTGTACAATGGTTACTGCATCTATGTGTATGTATCTCTTGTACAATGGTTACTGCATCTATGTATATGTACCTCTTGTACAATGGTTACTGCATCTATGTGTATGTACCTGTTGTACAATGGTTACTGCATCTATGTGTATGTACCTCTTGCACAATGGTTACTGCATCTGTGTGTGTACCTCTTGTACAATGGTTACTGCATCTATGTGTATGTATCTCTTGTACAATGGTTACTGCATCAATGTGTATGTACCTCTTGTACAATGGTTACTGCATCTATGTGTATGTATCTCTTGTACAATGGTTACTGCATCTATGTCTCTTGTACAATGGTTACTGCATCTATGTGTATGTACCTCTTGTACAATGGTTACTGCATCTATGTGTATGTACCTCTTGCACAATGGTTACTGCATCTGTGAATGTAACTCTTGTACAATGATTACTGCATCTATGTGTATGTACCTCTTGTACAATGGTTACTGCATCTATGTGTATGTACCTCTTGCACAATGGTTACTGCATCTGTGAATGTACCTCTTGTACAATGGTTACTGCATCTTTGTGTATGTATCTCTTGTACAATGGTTACTACATCTATGTGTATGTACCTCTTGTACAATGGTTACTGCATCTATGTGTATGTACCTCTTGCACAATGGTTACTGCATTTATGTGTATGTACCTCTTGCACAATGGTTACTGCATCTATGTGTATGTATCTCTTGCACAATGGTTACTGCATCTATTTGTATGTATCTCTTGCACAATGGTTACTGCATCTATGTGTATGAACCTCTTGCACAATGGTTACTGCATCTATGTGTATGTATCTTGTACAATGGTTACTGCATCTATGTGTATGTATCTCTTGTACAATGGTTACTGCATCTATGTATATGTACCCCTTGTACAGTGGTTACTGCATCTATGTGTATGTACCTCTTGTACAATGGTTACTGCATCTATGTGTATGTATCTCTTGTACAATGGTTACTGCATATGTGTGTATGTACCTCTTGCACAATGGTTACTGCATCTATGTGTATGTATCTCTTGTACAATGGTTACTGCATCTGTGTATGTACCTCTTGTACAATGGTTACTGCATCTATGTGTATGTACCTCTTGTACAATGGTTACTGCATCTATGTGTATGTATCTCTTGTACAATGGTTACTGCATCTGTGTATGTACCTCTTGTACAATGGTTACTGCATCTATTTGTATGTACCTCTTGTACAATTGTTACTGCATCTATGTATGTACAATGGTTACTGCATCTATGTGTATGTACCTCTTGCACAATGGTTACTGCATCTATGTGTATATATCTCTTGTACAATGGTTACCGCATCTATGTGTATGTATCTCTTGTACAATGGTTACTGCATCTATGTGTATGTACCTCTTGTACAATGATTACTGCATCTATATGTATGTACCTCTTGTACAATGGTTACTGCATCTATGTGTATGTATCTCTTGTACAATGGTTACTGCATCTGTGTATGTACCTCTTGCACAATGGTTACTGCATCTGTTTGTATATACCTCTTGTACAATTGTTACTGCATCTATGTATGTACAATTGTTACTGCATATATGTATATGTACCTCTTGTACAATCGTTACTGCATCATATTTATATGTAACTTTTGTGCAATGGTTACTGCATTATATGATATGTATCTTTATTATAAATGAGTTCTGCATACTGTAAGTTAAATTAAGTTTCAAATATTTTTCAATTACATAACAACAGTATTTATAATCATCATAATATATATTTAGCAATCTAAGATTTGCATAGTATTGTTTTATTAATTTATTCAAAGTCATTGTAACGGAATATGATTTTGTTTTATGTTTTAATATTTACCAATTTCATTAATATTTGTTTATTACAAAATATTTCACTCCAGGTTTTTATTTGTCTGATTAATATCGTTTTTTTTATAATGTGTTTCTCTATTGCAACCAAGTGATTCTCAAGTTATATTCTTGTATCCAGATTCCTATTCGACTGACCATAGAATTTTACCAGCTGGTGTCAGTGAACATATCGTGTGGCTGGAGATATCAGCTCCCATAATAATCATTGAAATGTGCTAAAGCGACAGGTTAATGGCTGGGAGACTGCCTCTCAATTTACGACCACGCTAGCCCTTTAATGTTATGATTTGGGTTTGATCGACCACAAGTTAGATCATATAACCGTCGAAGAAAACATCGACCAGGTTTGATCACCTTACACGCAAAGTTAAGATGACCAAGTACGGACTGAATTTCTTTAAGTTTTAACTTTTTCCTGCGTTTTGTTGACGTTAGCAATGCTTTGAGTAATGCAATTTTGTCAGCTGGCAGCCTGGCGACCATCAATGAAGTGTCTATTTCTATACCGTGAACCTGGGTGCAAGTAGTTGGTTTGACGGTTTTAGCATGCTTTACTGATTTCCCGATGCTATTGCAAAGGGCAAAGAATGCCTTAAGAGCTGTTATGCATTTCTGCGAGTTGGGTGGCCCAACAAAGATGAAATCATCAACGATATGTGAGACATCTTTGATATTGAATTTCGTCTGTAAGATCCATTGAATTGATTTAGAAAATGATTCGAAAATCTGAACTGAACTAGAAGCACCCATGGGTAAAACCCTATCGAAATAATACTGATCTTGGATCTTGAAACCTAATTTATGGTAGTCGAAAGGTGAAATTGGGATAATAGGAAAGCTTCCTTTATGTCTGCTTTTGCGATTAAACTGTTCTTTCCATGGTATTTAACCAAATCTGCTACATGGTCAAACGTTTCTAAAGACACAGTTGAGTTCTCAAAAGGGATGCCATCGTTAACTGAAATGGCTTTCGGAAATGACAGATCATGAATTACCCTGTAAGAGTCGAGATCTTTTTTAGGTACAACGCCTAATGGACTGATTCTAAAGTTTGGGAGCGGAGGTACTTTGTATGGACCCATTACCCGTCCCAGCTTGATTTCCAGGGCAATTTTATCTTTTAAGAAGGAGATTTGATCAGTGACAGAAGCATGATTACGAGACTGGAGATGTTCAATAGGACCAACTACGCCTAATGAAAGCCCATAAGTAAACCCATTGATCAAGTATTTTCTCTTTGTGTGAGGGTAGCCATTTAAGCACTGTTGTTTAAGTATGTGGGGTTTTATTGCAGTTGGAAGTTTGAGGTGTGTGATGTTTGGTTGAAATGTTAGGTTTGGAACTGGTTTGGGGTATTGGGTGTTGGCTTGCAGTGTTCTGTCGGTAACCGAAGCGGTGGTAGTTGTTTGGTTTTGTTTTGAACCGTGAACAGTTGATACCGGCATGATTACTGTCACAGAAGGAGCATTTGTGAAAGTGTGGGCATTGTCGTTTTCTACAATTCCCTGTTCGTTGGAATCCCCAACAGTAGCCGTCTTTGTAAAGTAAGGCATAAATGTCGCGGTTTGGTTTAATGATGTTGTCGGCTTGGCGGGAGTTTTGAAAAGGTGTTTGTGCATTATTCCGAAAGGAATGTGACTTTGTTGACATTAGGGATGTGAACAAGTATACTTCGGTATGTAATTTTGCCCATGGCACGTCCTGTTTAGCTCTCAAGGACCGGAACTTAATATCGTATTGGTACCAATTTGTCAATTTGGTTGCCAGTGTTTGGATCAGGGTCATGTATTGGAACATCTGTGGGGCTTCAGTTGGATATTTCTTGGAGTAAATTGCGGCGTAGAGTTGGAAAGCACGCGACCAAGAAAGGATGTTATCGATATTCTTCTGAGGAGCCCTTTTGACCGACCGAATTGTATGGTGATGTGTTTGGGTTGTTTGTGTCTCTATGTCAGAAGAGGCGCCATAGTAGAGCTTAGCCAAATCCACATACTCTTTCCCCCAGATCTTTGTTTTTTGTTTTTGCGAGATGTTGGGATCACTGACCTCATTAAATATATTGAGGTCTATGTCCCCAGCATCATCATCATCTGAATCACTTGGTGTGATCAGATGTTGCAGTGAATCGTCACCTTTGTTAGGTGTCGGAGTTTGATTCTTCGTCACCATTTTCTCTGTCACTGGGGTCTTCAGTGGAAGCACTGTCCTCATCGTCGCTGGCTTTCCCATCTGAATGCATTTCACTGTACTGACCCTCCGCCAGTGTGTAACGTTCGTCGTCATCCGACGATGATATGTCAGAGGACGAGGGTTGCATTGTGTCCTCAATTCGCCTCTTTTTGGCGGGTCCCTTGCCTTTGTCAGACAGTTCAGCGCGCCTTTTATGTGCGGTCTTTTTGGAAGTGTTCTGTGATGGGACGATATCCAGAGAGGAAGTGTTCTGTGATGGGACGATATCCAGAGATGACATGAGTGATTCCCGCAGCTCTGGGTCATCCGCAATCCTTCTTGCCAGAAGGCGACCAAGCCTGTTGAACTGTGTTTCTGTCCGAGGCATGCTGAAAAACAGTATTGTACTCAACAGGAAATATAATCAACTACGAATTTCCCGGTTAAGGATTGGTTTAGCCAAATCCCATTTGAAAAGCATAGAACTAATAATTGAATCCTAGTTCAAAATATAGGTATAAAAGCGTGGGGCCTTTAGGCATCAAAACTAAGGCATTACAACCGGATAAAGTGCCGAGCAATGCCTGTATGAAATGAAATTATATGTATTTAATATGTTATACTACCTATGTAGAACAATTTCAATAGGTACATTGTTATTTGATATTACAGTACTGATCACTGTAAATGTGGACACAATCACGTTATTTGGTACATAAATGTACGGTGTCTGGAACATTGACGTAATGTCTTCTTTGTTATGTTTTGGTATTGTAACTTAACGACTTCAACCATTACACCGAAGTATGACGTGCACAGTGACTATCCAATATATTACCTGGATAGGTGACCTGGTTCACTGTCCCACTTCCGAAAGCAATGTTAAAGTGGACACTGTCCTATTTCATAAATACAATTCATAGTGAGCACAACGTCCAACATGTAAGGTACTATTCAAGGGAGGCACACTGTCCTACTTCTACGATAATACTCACGGCAGAAACAGCCCTAATCCTAAGGAGCATTTAAAGCTGGCCCACTGTCCTGTATAGAAGGTACTATTTAAAGGGGGCTCACTGTCCCATGTATATAGTACTTTGGAAGAGGGCACACTGTCTCATGTATATTGTACTTTTGTCAAAGGGCACACTGTCCCATGTATACGGTACTTTTTAAAGAGGGCACACTGTCCCATGTATAAGGCAGTTTGTAAAGAGGGCACACTGTCCCATGTATATGGTACTTTTTAAAGAGGGCACACTGTCCCATGTATATACATATGGTACGATTTTAAGTGAGCACACTGTCTCACTAATGATATCTGATACAATGATATGAGGAACAGTTGTAATTGTTCCAACCGTAGTCTACAATGATATTAGAGGTAATACATCCGACACACTGCTCCAAACAGAGATCACTGTCTTGAAAAGGGATGCTATCATAAGAACGCACAAGCGCTATAATGCATATTTGACGATTGTTATGTAAATGTATAGTAATATATTGATATGCAACTATGTCGGCGCATATCGGGCAATACATATGATATAAGTAACTAAACACTGACCTGAGTGGATATGGTATATATATACCAATGACCTGGACGTCAGCGTAACACACGAATCTCAAGCACTGTGTAGTCTACTGCACCGGGTGAACTACTGTTTGACTATATCTCAAAAACAAAATAAACGAAGAAATTATAGAGAAGCATATAATTAGTCATAAGTAAATGGTTAGGACATTATGGTGTACATATATAGACAATTATATATTCATTACACATATACCGAGCAACGAAAATATCGTGGGAAACGCGTTAATGCGAAATACATAATTCTGAGATAAGACTTCACTTATTAGTTAGAAGTGGATAATTGTAATCGTTTTTCCGCAAAAAGGATGGCTCCCCTGACTGATCTGAAATAGTGACGCATGCCAGAAGGTTCCTTGACGTGTACACCATCAAAATAAATAAATTCTGCGAGGAAACGAGAAGAGAAGTTTCTCCCAGAGTGAAACCAGAAATGTATACAATTACTGGTTTGCAGAGCTTCTTGTAACAGCGAATTTGTCAAGGCAACACGATCGTTATAAAATCTGTCACATCTGCAGCGTGGAAGGATTTCCGAAATTAAAACAATTTCCGCTCCCTCTTCAATGCATTTCTTTGCAAAGGGGCAGATAGATGTCACTACTGCCTCTGGAGATACAACCGGGCTACAGAGGTCATTGCTACCTATATCTAAAAAAACTATTTTGGAATGAAAGACCGATATACTATCAAGTTTATTCCACACGCTCTTAGGCAGATGTTGGTCGCAGATCACAGCACCCCCAATTCCCAGGCAGTGTACCTTTAACCGATCATTCAAATTAAGATTTTGTAACCCCAGTGGTGTAGTCCAATTAGATAAACGTCGCATGAAAGAATGCCCTATTAACAACACATTCATGTTCAATTGGTCATGCATACACACTGGGTCAGATGGCTAACACAGTGCGAACTGCTGTGCTATAATTAGCCGCGGTAAGCCGCTGTCTGAGATAAATCTAAAATTAGACCAATTGTGAAAAATTATTTACAATGTGCTAATGAGTCTGCGGAAAGTGTAGATGTGATAAAAAGGTATACTATACTGACGAGAAAAAGAAACGCCTCATCGGGAATTTCCGCTATATATTGTATATACCGCACACTTAATGCCACATAATATTCCAAAGAAATCCCAAGATGTTTTGTAAAACAAAGTTGCAGTTGGTTAGAGAAAGGACACAACTGTGATGTTGTAGACGTTTTAATCACAGTACACTATCTAACAAGAAATTCATAAATATTGAAGTTCCTCTTTGAAAAATTGACTATTTTAGTACTGTTTTTAACGTAAAGAGTTTGCAGAAATTTGCATCCTAAGTTTGCTCACATGCTTGAGCCAAACAGATACTCTGCCAATAATCAAACTTTGAAGAAATACTATTTGCTGTGTTTTGTGTTCTTTTAGTATTTTTTCCGAAAAGAAAGGTGTTACGTAGCCATGTACCATTCGATTAACAGCAGCATAGTGTACATACAATATATAGCGGAAATTCCCGATGAGGCGTTTCTTTATCTCGTCAGTATAGTATCCCCAGTTGGAACAAATAAATTCAGACGCCCTAATTTGTACATTAGTGTTACCACACTGTTTTAATATATATACTGCTAATATTGTATATGTATTACTAAACGTTCTTTTGTCTGGCGAACACAAGCTCGTATTCGTCGCAAAAATACTCGATAAATCGATTAGTTTGTGTAGAACCAGTTAATACCTTCAATCGATCACGATGTAAGGCGTAATATGCAACTAGTTGAAGAATGAAATAGATGAACAATAATGCAATATAGAGTAAAAAGCAGGAAGAAAAACGGTTGACAGACCTGACTTTCCCGCAGAAAATGGCGTCTGTCTTCAATACCTTCCCAGAGGGATATCCATGACAAGGGATATTGGTCCCCGAATTGCTAATTGGCCAGCTTCACAAACAGATCGTCTGCTTAGCCTTGTCAGAGTACTGAGAGTACCAAACGCCCCGGCTCTCTGTCTAAACATAAATCCGTTTTCCTTATTGCAACAGAAAACCCTATTTCTCATTCAATTATTGTTTTGAGTTAATTTGCTTTGGACGGCGACTTTCGGTGACGTCTAAGACGTTTATCCAGATTATCACACAAATATTCACGACAACTAGGGTACGGTAACCGTGAGCATTCCAGCCAAAAAAATATCATCTAAAATCCGCCATCAAAGTGATATCGCAAACGACTTGTCGACATAACGTTTTTTTCTTCTACGATATATGCGAAACCAACTGTCACTTCGGGGCGTAAATCTTGACGAAACTGAAAAGACAACAGTATACCAAATTGAATGTAATTTGGTAGACCAATGTTGTCTGGTCCAGCGAAAATGTGTTCCCAACCATTCAATGCGATTGCGCATGGCATTTAATAGGCACACAACCAACTAAATGACCGACGTCCAAATAAACATTGTTCCCGCATGCGATATGTTATGAGTACCAGTGGCGATGACTGTGGCAGTATACAGTTATCGGCCGAGGGAAACAGTTCACACTGACATCCCCCGACACCAAGGGAAAACAGTTTTGACTGTTCCCCAAACACACATGTGATAACTGTTTTATTACCTGATTAATGTTACTGTACGAAACAGTGAAAATGAAAATTTGTTTTATAATGGGAACCTATGGTGAAAAAAACAACATGACGTCACGCAAACGAAATTCCAGCACGTGAGGGAAACAGTCGAAAATAAAGCCCGGTAACAGTTCGTTTTCACCGGGAACAGTATTTTCCTTAGTGAATTAGCAAGAAATGACGATATAGCATTTATATAGGAGATCAGGTAATAATAGTGACTGCTACACGTACACGTTCACTACGTGGCAGATCGTTAGTACTTAAGTGCGCTGTAAAACGTGTCCCCAGACTTCCAACAGCTTAAGTTTTAAGACGTGGGTGCAGTCTGTCGTGAATTATGACATTATAATGATTATACGTAAGATATTATAATCGTAAATATTCAAATCTGAGAAAACGATTATATAACCTTCATTGAACTATTGTGAATTGGCTTTAGATAGTTACTTATTGGCTTATACCTCTGACTTTTGAGACAGCTATATATTTTGAAGCTAAGCAGAAATAATGTACAATGTATAAGGTACCTCATGAACAACATTTTGCAACTTGTATTATCAATTACTCACGCCTTTTACTGAAACGGAAGATATTCAAGATTGTATAGTGTGAACTACCTCCGATATACTACACCTTATTGGAAAATTACGACCCAAAACATATTTGCATATGATTGCGTATAATCGCAAACCAATATTTAGTTTAGATAATTTACACATCAGTTTATATAAGACGATTTTATTTAATTTTTTGAATGCTGCTTATCAGATAATATAACACATTTACCAAAGTAAGATTGTAGAATTGATTTGATATGTAGTGATGCATATCGACTATTTATTTTCCGTGAAAATTAACAATATTAGTTCTCATAGAGATTTGTAATTTTCAAATGAAGATGAAAATGTCATATTATTTTCTTTTGTGCAAACTTATTTACCTGATTAAATTAAATTATTGTAAATGGATTTAGTGATGTGCCCTCCCATCATCAGTAGCGTGTAATCATCATGTTATCCTTGTATATTCAATGCTCATTTCAATCCAATACCTAGTCGAAAGTACACTGAGTTATTTACTTTCTGTCTATGCTGCCCATATGCATTTTAGTCTTGTATGTGGTATGTTTCATATGGTTTTATCACTGGGCGATGTTTCATATGGTTTTATCACTGGGCGATGTTTCATATGGTTTTATCACTGGGCGATGTTTCATATGGTTTTATCACTGGGCGATGTTTCATATGGTTTTATCACTGGGCGGAAATGTGGATTGAGCTTGATGATCCCAACAGGACCAGTAAGTAATAATGTAAAGGGACAGTGTAAATAAACCCTATTGTCGTTCCAATTAAACTTGACGGTGTAAAAAAAAACTATTGTCGTTCAATCAAACGGGACAGTGTAAATAAACCCTATTGTCCTTCCAGTTAAACGTCACAGTGTAAATAAACCCTATTGTCGTTTTTATTAAAAGGGGCAAGGTAAATAAACCCTAGTGTCTTTCAATTAAACGGGACAGTGTAAATAAACCCTATTGTCGTTTCAATTAAACGTCACAGTGTAAATAAACCTTATTATCGTTACAATTAAAAGTGACAGTGTAAATAAACCCTATTGTCGTTCCAATTAAACGTCACAGTGTAAATAAACCCTATTGTTGTTTTAATTAAACGGAACAGTGTAAATAAACCCAATTGTCGTTTCAATCAAACGGGACAGTGTAAATAAACCCTATTGTCGTTCCAATTAAACTTGACGGTGTAAAAAAAACCTATTGTCGTTCAATCAAACGGGACAGTGTAAATAAACCCTATTGTCCTTCCAGTTAAACGTCACAGTGTAAATAAACCCTATTGTCGTTTTTATTAAAAGGGGCAAGGTAAATAAACCCTATTGTCTTTCAATTAAACGGGACAGTGTAAATAAACCCTATTGTCGTTTCAATTAAACGTCACAGTGTAAATAAACCTTATTATCGTTACAATTAAAAGTGACAGTGTAAATAAACCCTATTGTCGTTCCAATTAAACGTCACAGTGTAAATAAACCCTATTGTTGTTTTAATTAAACGGAACAGTGTAAATAAACCCTATTGTCGTTTCAATCAAACGGGACAGTGTAAATAAACCCTATTGTCGTTCCAATTAAACGTCACAGTGTAAATAAACCCTATTGTCGTTTCATTTAAATTTGACAGTGTAAATAAACCCTATTGTCGTTCAATTTTAAACGTGACAGTGCAAATAAATCCTATTGTCGTTCACTTAAACGGGACAGTGTAAATAAACCCTTTGGTCGTTCCGTTAAACGGGACAGTGTAAATAAACCCTATTGTCGTTTCAATTAAACGTGACATTGTAAACAAATCCTATTGTCGTTCAATTAAACAGGACAGTGTAAATAAACCCTATTGTCGTTCCAATTAAATAGGACAGTGTAAAGAAACCTTATTGACGTTCAAGTGAACGTGATAGTGTAAATAAAACCTATTGTCGTTCAATTAAACGGGACAGTGTACATAAACCGTATTGTCGTTTAATTAACCGAGACAGTGTAAATAAACCCTATTGTCGTTCAATTAAACGTGACAGTGTAAATCAACCATATTGTCGTTCAGTTAAACGGGACTGTGTAAATAATCCCTATTGTCGATCAATTAAACGGGACAGTGTAAATAAACCCTATTGTCGTTTCAATTAAACGTGACAGTGTAAATAATCCCTACTGTCGATCAATTAAACGGGACACTGTAAATAAACCCTATTGTCGTTCAATTAAACGTGACTGTGTAAATAAACCCTATTGTCTTTTCAATCAAACGTGACATTGTAAATAAACCCTGTTGTCTGTCAATTAAACGTGACAGTGTAAAAAAAACATATTGTCGTTTAATTAAACGGGACAGTATAAATAAACGCTATTGTCGTTGCAATTAACGTGAAAGTGAAAATAAACAATAGTGTCGTTTAATTAAACGGGACAGTGTAAATAAACACTATTTTCGTTCAATTAACCGTGACAGTGTAAATAAACCCTACTGTCGTTCCAATTAAACGTGACAGTGTAAAGAAACCTTATTTTTTTTGTTTCAATTAAACATGACAGTGTAAGTAAACCCTATTGTCCTCCAATTAACCAGTTGTGCTTCAACATTTAGAAAAGTACAATTCTCTTATAGTTGATAATATTATTATTTTCTGCTGGCTTCCAAGCCATGTAGGAATACGTGGTAATGATAGAGCTGATAGTGCTGCTAAAGCAGCATTAGGTTTACATATATCTAATACCAAATTACCTTATACTGATTTTAAAAGTTGTATTAACACATGTATTCGTAACTCTTGGCAAGCTTCTTGGGATTTGTCAGTTAACAATACACTCTATTCAATTAAACCGTTACTCGGAGAATGGCGTTCTTCTAGTAGACACATTCGTCGAGAGGAAGTTATCCTAGCCAGGTGTAGGATAGGGCATACTCGTTATACTCATTCATATTTATTACAAGGTGAGCAATTACCAGAATGTATACCCTGCTTTGCACCGTTAACGGTCAAACGCATATTGTTGGAATGCGTAGACTTTGATCCTATGCGTCAAAGGTACTACAATGTTAATACTATGACCGAGTTATTTAATACTATAGATTTTGGTCTGGTTTTAGATTTCCTGAAGGAAGTCAGACTATATAAATCATTATAATATGTTCTTGTATATATTAACTTTTTTATATACCCGTTTTCGGGCATTTGTTGATTTACATATATAGTTTATATTACTACCATGTCATCCCTTATTTTTTAATAGTTTTATCTTGATATTTTTACATAAATTAATTCATTTCTTCATCTTTCGTCAGTTTTTGCGCACAATATGACCTATTTATGTGTCGACGTGCCGTAAAACACCATTCATACATTCATTCCAATTAAACGAGACAGTGTAAATAAACCCTATTATCGTTCAATTAAATGTGACAGTGTAAATAAACCCTATTGTCGTTTCAATTAAACGTGACAGTGTAAATAAACCCTATTGTCGTTTCAATTAAATGTGACAGTGTAAATAAACACTATTTTCGTTCAACTAAACGGGACAGTGTAAATAAACACTATTTTCGTTCAATTAAACGTGACAGTGTAAAGAAACCTTATTTTCGTTTCAATTAAACATGACAGTGTAAAGAAACCCTATTGTCGTCCAATTAAACTAGACAGTGTAAATAAACCCTATTGTCGTCCAATTAAACGGGACAGTGTAAATAAACCATATTATCGTTCAATTAAATGTGACAGTGTAAATAAACCCTATTGTTGTTTCAATTAAACGTGACAGTGTAAATAAACCCTATTGTCGTCCAATTAAACGGGACATAAATAAAACCTATTGTCGTTCTAGTTAAACGCGACAGTGTAAATAAACCCTATTGTCGTTCCAATTAAACCAATTAAACGGGACAGTGTAAATAAGGTAAATCCCGCAAAGCTATATACTCTTACACAGTAGGCAGCCGCAATTATGTACAACTGAAGTAAAACACCCAGATGAACATGCCTAAATGAATATAAGAGAGCCTCCAAAGTGACAAAGTAAATATTCAATTTAGCGGAAGCCAGAGATGATAAAACATTAAGTAAAGGGGAATACTCTCAACAGCGACGTAGTTTAGCACAACCGGGATGTGATATTAGTAAACAGAAATGAGCTTAAAAGCCTTTAATTGGATAAAACATAGAGGCATATAATTGCATTAATCTATACATATTCATAAACGTGCTAGTATACTACTCTGTTTCACATCAAACGTAGTTCTTAAATAAATACTGAAAATGGTATCCTATGAAAGCAAAGGACCAGCAAGTAATAACACTGATGACTTGTAGTTTCCTTTTGCGTAAAATGAAAAGCATTTCACATTAATTTTGTAAATTTGCATTATATACCATTGTATAACTGAAAAAGAGCTTTGATGATAGGAAAAAACTCCATAACATCAATACAGCTGGTGATGCACCTTTTGTTGTTGTTAATTCTAAGTTTTTAAGTCCCTCCGCCAACTAAAACGCCTGGAGAACCCTGGTCGCTATGGGCACAATAGAGTCTGGACTTGCTGGTGATGCACCTTTAACTGGATCCTATAACCGGTAACAAGTGTGTGTGATACGTAGAGTCACGTGTTGAATTAGGTGCAGGTCACACAGTGTCAAATATATAACATGTATAAAGTTTTTTTTTATACTGATCAAAAAAATAAAGGATATTTTAAAAATGTAACATAATCTAGAAACGTATCCAATGATTAAGATGCTTTTCTGTTTTTTTGGTTTTAAAAACAACAACAACAACAACAAGTGATCACAATTCATCAGAAATAGAATGAGAATACAGCTCCAACGTGATAGGGATCAACAATCCAAATCACAAGTTTCCACGCGACTCCATTTTACATGTAATACTGTGCTTGACCTCATCCATACCTCCACCCCCCACACCCACACCGCGGTTGATATCTGCCCGTCAGATATTGTTCTCCTACTCATTCAACTTTTGTTGAAGTTCATTTGACGGCAGCTTTCGGCAACGTTTCATTTCGATCTACCCAATGAATAATAGAAACTACACTGCGTTATTTATTTGTGTCTGAATGCATTGCAATCTGATGAGTGTTACGTTTCATTTAGTTTTATTCCCGAACACAAATATGTCACACATGGTACGTTTTGGACACCTCATTCAATCGTACTAGTGTGCATATTCCATAACTAATTCACATTGACAGTCTGTGGATACATCAGTTAATTGAAATATTTAAAGGGTCTTGTCTCCAGAATAATCAATAACAGAAATATAACATAGCTAATGTTTTTCATTGTGTTATAAAGAAGTCCGGAATAAAAAAAACTGACGTTAACAAAGAAATGTATTATCCGTGTTTTATCAATCGACGATTGCATGTTTCTTGTTCGTATTATATTTTCCTCCACTCGTTGAAAGTCATCACTATACTCTAATAGTACATCATTATCGTATGATGCGCACACATATTCGAAACATATATTTTTACTAATAACAAGTCAAAATCAACTTTCCTACCAGCTAGTTATATTGCCTTTAGCATATTTTTATATCATTGGGTATAGACAGTGACGACGATCTGCAGAATTGTAGGAAAATACAACAAGAACAAGACAATGCCATCGTCTTTGGATTACACACGGTAAATATAACTTATTCTTCATAACATAACGAAAGTAGATATGAAATTCGAACAGGAAATGTAGCATAGCAGCCAAGGACCACAGTCAACCATAAACACGCATAAAAACGGACAACAATTACAACGAGGAACACAAGACAATATATGACATCACAAGCTTAAACGTGATGGCAATAGGGCTACAGTCTTGGAACTGTCAACGGCAAAAGACCACCGGTTTAAACAAGGTTCTAGAGTGCACCAATACCTCATTCTTATCCTATTGTCATCCCAGTAAACGGGACAGTGTAAATGAAGATACCCCGGCTGATTCTATTCTCTACCAATCAAGGCAGCAATAATAAGAAATATAAGTACAACACATAAATGATCATGTATATATGAATATAAAAACAACAGTCTTGAAAGCTGCAAAATAAGTACTCGGTGACATGGCAGAAGCCATAGCAACAAGAGAACAAACCCAAGACACGATTAAGACAAACATCAAACGCTGCCGTCCTTTGAGCATTTAGGTAGACGTCATCCTGGGGTAACACTCTGTCCGGTCATCGCACAATCAAGCAGGGAAGCACAGTAACGAAGTGTAAATAAGTCAACTCAATTTCTTTGTTGATGTTGCTTTTGGCATGCAGAGTTTTATAATCTATGTACATAAATGAGAATTTGAAAGCAAGTATGTCTCGTATGCACGTGAATTTTTGTCTTTACCCTTTTTTGATCAACCAAGGTCACATATATTAAAAAAATATTGAGAGGGTTGCTAGGCTGAATGGAAAGCACGATAAAGTTGAAATCTGGTGAAAAAAATAAAACGGTGAATTGATAAAGCAGTCCGCCTTAAGGATCAACAAACGAACTATATAGGAATTTTAAAACGAAACACAACATTTGGATGAACATGTTTCATGAATGTATTTTAGAATAGGTGACATATTCTTATATTATATTTCTTGCAGGCATTTACCGATTAGTTATTTACCTTTGTTTTGATCTTTTACAGAAAGGTAATACTTCTCACTTTGTTTGCTTATCAGATCTGCAAAGTTAATGAAACTCTATTTAAAGCAGTGACTTAATAATTAATACCCTATTTAAATTAAATCATCCGCGTTTAACTTAGGGAAAAACAATCAATAAATCGTTTAAGAAATTCGGCCATCTATCTGGGACCGACCATCGATATGAGTCTTAAATATAAATGTTTTGTTTGTGTGTGTAATTTCCTGTATTATATTAATGCTCACGAAATATAGCTGTTAATTACCAACGTAAATATGATAAATAATCGTGTCCTAACCTTACTGTTTAATTAGCGATAAAGTACGTGCTCGACTGCCACGTACTATAATATATTATTGCGCAAAACTATACAACGCGTCGTTAACGAAAATAACTTTGGTAGAATACATAAATCGTTCTTACACTAAAATGTAAGTAAATGATAGTAAAGGTAAACTCGTTTGAACACGGCAATAGAAAACCATATGAACATATACTGAGCAAAAAATAGCTTAAAAGAGGGACGTTTCTATTTTTGCTGATTATAGTAGATGCGTGAGTTAAACCCTCAGCAACATATTATACTACCGTAACTAGAAATGAACACGGGCTATGTTGTGTAAAGCAAGGTGAAAATGGTAGCTGGTTGGAATACTTTGATATGATAGGTGATAACTGTTGTCTAGGTATCACTTAATGGCATAGTGGCGAACTATAAATGGGTCCACCACCAAGCATGCAGTGCGCTGCAAAATGATAGGGTCATAACCTCTTTTGATAAACCTTTTACGAAGTTTAACAAAAAACAGTATGAAAGTGATCACGACCAAGGATCTTTCACGTCACCATAGAAGTCAGGTTGTGATAGTCCTTGTCGCAGAAGAGTTCCTAAATTACTTTTATATTTGGAAAGAAGATCAGGGTTACGATAACAAAATTTTGCGAAGGTTTTACGAAGTTTATGGTAACGGTAGCCCTGATGGAGTAACTTTTTAGTTATACAAACATTAGGAATAGTAAGGTCCTCAACTCGAGTACAAGCTCTAGAAAAACGAATATGTTGAAACACATAAACTCCATAAGAAGTTGCTCGGGGAACTTTAAATTTGGTGCAACCTAGATCCTGGTTTAAATCCACTAATACATATTTTCCTCTGACCATTCAAAGGTTAATAAATGATAATACAAGTTAACTCGTTTGAACATGGCTAACAGAAAATCCTATAAGAAGTTGCTCGTGGAACCTCTCCTACTAAATGGGGATAATTAACAATATCAAAATTAAAATCATCTCTCTTGTCATATATTTTGCTAATTATTTCCCATTTTCAACGGAGAGATGTAAATCGAGAAACAAAGCGTCAGTATCAGACATATTAGCTTTGTTAAGCTGAAGTTCTTTAGGGAATATATTATTAACCGTAGTAGAAAAGAAAGCGTTGTCAATGTTTATTATGTCATCCAAATACCGAGAGGTGTCATTAAAGGCTTCAATAACATCTGCCTGGGTATCTGGTGAAAGAATCAACATGAAATCTCTCACATAGCAATATAAAAACAAATCTGCGACAAGGGGTGCACACTTCGTTCCAACAATTTGTCTATAAACGATATTTCCATACCTGACGAAAATATTATCTAATAGGAAGATGAGTGTTTCACAAACTTCTTATTGTGGCCTACCTAAAGCCCATTGGGACGGTGGCGTTTGATGTTTGTCTATGATCTTTCTTCGTGTCCTTAATGGTTTATTCTCTTACTGCTCTGGCTTCTGCCAAGTCACTGAGTACCTTCATTGTGGAATTCTAGGCTATTGTTTTTTTGTATTATATTTACACGAGCATATTTGTGTTTTACTTATATTGCCTATTGATGCTGCCTTGTTGGTTAGAGATTAGATCATGGCGGGGATTTCTTTATTTACACTGTCCTGTTTTAATGGGATGACATTAGTGTAAGTGTGAGGTTTGGTGCACCGTAGAACCGGTTTAAACCCCCAGTGGCATACTTTGCCACTGATCGTTCCAAGGCGGTAGCCCTATTGTCAAGCCTTTTGTGTTTGTGATGTCGTTTGCATTTATTATTGCTTTTGCCTTCTTGTTTGTCTGTTTGCGTGTTTGTTTCTGTGTTTTGTGGTTGACTGTCCTCCTTGAATGCTACTTTCCCTGTCCGACCTTTTTATATTTCTTTTTTTTCTTGTTAAGTCCACATAATGTAATTGTATAAACTGCCGTTAGTAAAAAACGCTTTAATATTACTACAGGCCAAAAATGTAGTTATCTTCCTAGCGAATGTATTTTTAATAAGAGCAATACATATAGATATAAAAATCGAACATGAAAAACAAGGACGACAGTCAACCACAAACACAAACAGAAACGAAGAACAAATATAAAGATGAATAAAAGGCCAAATAAGACATCACAAACACAAAAGGGTTGACAATAGGGCTACCGCCTTGGAACGGTCAGTGGCAAAAAAGGCCGCTGGGGGTTTAAACCAGGTTTTAGGGTGCACCAGACTTCACATTTACCCTACTGTCAACCCAAAAAACGGGACAGTGTAAATAAAGAAATCACGCCATGAACTATTCTCTAACCAACAATGGCAGCATTAATAGGCAATATAAGTAAAACTCAAAGTTGCTCGTGTATATATAAATACAAAAAATCAATTGCCTAGAAAGCCACAATGAAGGTACTCAAAGACTTGGAAGAAACCAGAGCAACAATAGAATAAACCATTGAGAGCACGACAAGACAAGACTGCAGACAAATATCAAACGTCACTGTCCTTTTGGGCTTTAGGTAGACGTCATTATAGGGTCCACAGTTTTTCCGGTCATCGCACAATCAAAGAGGAAAGCATAGTGGCGAACTGTAAATGGGTCAACCACCAAGCATGCAGCGCGTTGCAAAATGATGGGGTCATAACCTCTTTTGATAAACCTTTTAACAAGTTTTGCAAAGATAGTATGAAAGTGATCATTTCATTTTGAGATGTAAATACAAATATATCTGTCATTAAATTATTTTTGCGTGCGCTGTGTAGTTGTTAATCAAACTAATTGTGGCAACAAGTACAGAAAACACATGACCAAACATACACAACTCTTCAATCATTAAGGATAGTTATCCACTAATTGTAAACTCCGTCGGGATTTGTTGTCATTGGAAGAGTCACGCTAAAATGCAAAAAGAAATCGACGTGTCAACTTATGTCAACGTCACCATATTGTCATTAGCGTGGTAATTAGGTTTGTACACGCGTTTAGCATTCTCAACAAAGAGCGTCCACCGCAATATCAGAATATCCTAAACCAGACTAATAAAAGAAGGGAAAAAGGTCCTCTAGACTTCACCCGGAAGTTGGTTACCTCTGATGTACAGAAAGAGTAATGTGTTCGCTTTCGCAGTATCTGTCATGTTTCTTGTATGAACGTACATGCTTATGGTCATTTCCATTTAGTTTAAAATAAACATTAATGATTACATTGTGACTTAAAGTGTATGGAGCAGAGTTTTTCACTATATTTAATCATGTTCCAAAAGACGATTATATGTTAGTAATATGACGTCACTGGCACGCAGACAAAGCATTGTCCGTTAGACTGATTAATACACGCAATAAGAACATTGATTTCTTGTTGTAATGCGTTTATCCACAATCTGAACAGTATTATAAATCATGTCTGGCATTAGCGTTAGGTGTTCGTCACATATGTGTATTATCTGATATACGATTCAGAGGACAAGAAAGGACACCAGTTAAGTATCAATATGTTCAGGTGTTGTCAGGTGTTGTCATTCGTTGAGCATGAGCGTGCTCAAACACGCACAAACAGCCATCTGAAATAAGTACCACTCAGGGCATGTCTGTTTATGGTTGTGTTACTTGTGAGTTACGGTGTGTATGTCTCGACATGACCTTTTGTAGTATTTCATCGAATGAACACAGTGCACAATATTGTAGAACATGTTTAAGTATTTTAAGTAGTAGTGCTTTTATATTCATATATACATTATCATTTTTCCGTTTACTCCGTTTACTTAGATCGATTTCTAGTTCTGCCTTTCTTTGTTAAAGGATACCTAAACAGGGATTGAGTTGAAAGTGAGTGAAGTGTGGTAAATAAAGAACGTAGTTTTATTTTCTAGAGTCCTTGTTTGCCAATGACATTTCCAAATGGGCGATCATAGTGATAATACAGTCCACCATTTGACGTTGTTTATTACTAAGTCCTAACTATCAAGTAAATATACAGTGCATATACTGGCTGTGTACAGAGATGTGTATCTAGAAGAGTACGTTCTGTGAATGTTGGCGTTGCTTGTACAGTGTGGCGGCAGTAAAACGTCTCCCCGCGTTTGCAATCAGTACTGTTATTCATTCGATCTTTGGAGACCGCTGAGCCCGATACTTATATTTAGTTATCGGTGGTACATTTTCAATTTCTTTTGTTTTCTTACTTAATTCCACTACTCCGGCCGATAAAAGGCTCTGGGTATTGTTTAACCACTCATAGGATAATTATGTTGTCTGCTTTTTGACACGCAGGCTTCATAACCGCTGCTCCCAACTAAATCCCATTATGTATATTTAGGTCTTCGGGGCATTTAATTGTATTAGATACTGGGACCATACGCCGTGCGACATGGGGAAGTAGTGCACTCCATGTCCACCGCCATATGCATGCCATCTTCGGGATGGTTAAAATTGTGTACTATTGATTTAATGAATATTGAGTTCTGCTCAACCCGGGGCTAGAGGGCGTGAGCGGTAGCTATCATATTTCACTACCGCTCATGAACAGTCTCAATCAAACCGAGACTGCAGTATTTCGTATGTGTCGTGCTCGGCCGTTTCCGTTATCATACTCTTTTTTTTACGCTGTTTTGTCAATTTGGTCGTTGAAGACAGCACAATAGCGCGGTAGTGTACGCATACAATCGATTTAAGCTGACCTATGGGCATTATGATCTTCTGACAGATCCAAGTCGGTAACCTTGGTTTCACCATTCCTTATGTTATTTATTGTCCTTTCATTGACTTTTTAAATATGCTGATTTATTTCGGTTTGTGTTACAGTGAGGAACTACGGTGCCATTGCGTCTG
Organism: Cyrtodaria siliqua; assembly: GCA_037043455.1. Classification (NCBI taxonomy): domain Eukaryota; kingdom Metazoa; phylum Mollusca; class Bivalvia; order Adapedonta; family Hiatellidae; genus Cyrtodaria; species Cyrtodaria siliqua. The sequence continues at coordinate 65,582 of JAWPHD010011434.1, forward strand.
ATTGCTGTGCTTTCTATAGGACCATTTCTCTCATCATTTTTTTATTACTACAATTTATGATAAAATACAATGTTAAGGACATACGTTTCTTAGTTTACGTAACATTGCCTAACTATTTCATGCATTAAATTCAATTATTTTGATGGAGATTAACCTTGCAACCAGTGTAAACATTTAGTTGAAATTGTTTGGAAGAGACACAAAGTGCAGTTTGTGTTCCATGCTGTTGTTGAAAATGTCTGATTATATTGATTTGTATCTCATCACGGCTGTCTCGGAAAGATTTAATTAGTCAAAGTGTACACGGAGCGCTTCGTTAAATTGAGTAATTTTCACTTGTACTATAAATAAGAGTATGACTTGACGATTTGACACAACAGTACATATTGTCGCTACATGCATGCCTTTATGTGTTGTAGTTGAACTCATACGCGTTACGCTCATACGCGTTAAAAACTTACGTTATGAATCGATGAAAAGGCAGTGATGTAGCCATCATGTCAGATATTAAGCAAGTAAACAGTCTGTCCTGTAATCGGTAATTCAAAGAAGAGAGCATATTATAGAACTGTAAATATAGTTATCCCCTACAGGATATAACCTATAACAAACTAAAGAGCAATAACTTTGAATATAACACAAACATGATTATGAGAAATGTATTGAACGAAACCTGCAAAACTCTGGAGATAGCCGACAAGCACGTACAGCAACAAACTGATACAAAGATGAATACTGAACGTTGTTTGGAGGTGAGACCAAGCTCTATGGATAAGAAGCGTTCACTGCATGTGCAACAGTAGCCAGAACTCATTATTCCTAAATCCGCCCTAACATTCTATCATTTCCGCATTCTTCTACAAGCTTCTTGGATGAATGCGTCAATCGATTTAGGAAAGCTCATGTTCCCGACTTTCAAAGAAATTGAACGTGACTATCGACTATCCTTTCATTACCGTTCTAACAGCCTATTACCTATCCTATCTAAAGTAATCTTATTTTTCGAGAGACAAAGGTGTATTATAAAACCTGTGTTTTGTTCGATTGTATAATGTAAACATGTATTTAGAAAATGTAACTGCTCTTTGTAAATATGGCTGTTATTGTATAATTGTGCAAATTGAAACAGAAAATATTTTGATAACAAAAAAGTGCAAACCATGTATGACAAAACGTTGAAAATAAAGATATTATATTGAAAAAATGTTTCAACGACTTAAACTAAACACTAAGTATCTGCAATTTTGTTACTGTACGTCTCTAAGTAGAGGGATCACCGTATCGTTAGCGTCTACACCAATACGAAAGATAGCGCTTATATGATACGAATATACGCTTATATAAAAGCGATCTGATTATTTCAATATAATATCTTTATTTATACAATTCAACAAAACTCATGTTTTATAATACACGTTTGTCTCTCGAAAAATAAGATTATGTTAGATAGGATAGGCTGTTAGAACGGTGATGAAAGGATAGAATAGATAAAATAATAACAGAGAAGAAAATAAGTGTAACACAACACTGTACGAGATGTTTTAAACGTGGTCTGTTCTGAGCTGCAAAATATTCCCATTTATCGCTTTGTTGTCCTATCTTTTTCCTAGATGTCGATATTATTCTTTCTATGTTTTCAATTGTGTTTAAATGTAGTATAAAGATTGCAACACTGGGGATTGTCTTTGTTATTTTCTTTGTGAAAACAAAGTACTTCGCACTCATTAAGATAATTTAAAATGCAAGAGTTAGACGCTTGTGTCATAATTACAAATGAAATCGTTTTAGGCTCGAGTAACTGGACATTCCCAATATAAATGGTCGATAATTTCTATGAGCATATTACAAAAATCACAAAGACTTGCTGTTGATTTTATTAATATTGAGTTCTGCTCAACCCGGGGCTAGAGGGCGTGAGCGGTGGGCTAGCATATTTCACTACCACTCATGAACAGTATCAATCAAACCGAGACTGCAATATTTCGTATGTGTCGTGCTCGGCCGTTTCCAAAGGTCCATTATCATACTCTTTTGTATTTGCAATTTTACATTTATCCAAAAAGGTGTTTGTTGGGAAAACTCGCATCATATATTTACAGTTTAGTGTCAATTAAGCATTAAAAAGGTGAACCAGTTTCCAGCTTAGATTCGTAAATGTTTCGTCCCTTTTTTACATGAGATTTTATAGCGACATTCATCTGAGTACTACTAATTTGCTTATTATTTATGGTTTGTATTTACATTTCGATTTAAAGCAATATAATACAGTGTAAACCTGAGATAATACGTGGAAGATTTCTTCTGCCCGATTATATATTTGTTTTTAAGTAGATTACATTTTGACCATTCATGATAAAAAAGACAGAAATACAGCAAGAACAACAACAAGAACAACAACAACAAGAAGAACAACAACAAATACATCGCATTATGTATTTGCATTATTTACTCATCTGTATGAGCCTGCGCATGTATGTTATTTTATTAACATTTTCAACAATGGCTGTTTTATTTAGTACTTTATTTTCTTTCTCTGATATATTTAGTACTTTTTGTCATTCTCTTATATACATTTTGTTGAAAAGAAGGCGAAAGAACGGGAATCGTTACATATATATTGAGAACAATTCAATATTTGTAAATATTTTAATTCGTTCTTTATACACAGAGTAGATTGTAAGACATTTTCTCACTTTGCAAGAATAAATATACTTTTTATAGAGAAGCGCTAAAATATATAAAATATTGTCAATATAGAGCCTAGAACGATATCCTTTGGTTTTAATTAAATACTACATAATACTAAATATTTCATTCTTCCTTCAAATGACCGAAAACATCTATAAGAATATTTCTGGAAAAGATGCAGTGGTAAAATAAATGTAAAATAGTTTCTTTAGAATTATTACAAAAAGTCCACAGTTCGGTTTCAGACATTCCACATTTATGTAATTTGCATTGGTAAAAATAATTCTATGTACAATTTTGAATTGCAAAGATTGGAGTTATGTATCGTCTACGGATATAAATGTTTGTTAATGTAGTGTATTTCAATCCTTGATATTTAAGGTTATGTCCAAATCTGTTTCCCATTTGTTTTGGGAATTACTAGGTTGTTCGACGGCTGACTTCAAAAACTGAGGATAAAACATCTGATTTACTTGTTTGGCCAATTTTAGTTTTATAACGTTATTATTTATTGGGTGATTGATATTAATTTGGTTTCTTTTACATATTTTCCAATCCCTCGGGATTGCATTAACCACTCCCATATACTTTGTAAACGGGACATGCATATTATATTGCGCGCATACATTTTCAAAAGATAAAATTGAACAATTATCGTCCACAATGTTATTTATAAAAATATCCCATTTTTGCATAGATCATGATAAAAAACGATCTACTATTGACGTTTATATTTGGGTTATAACTATTGGTTCTGTTCAAACCTCCTCCTTCGAATTATTTGAAATTTCATGTGTCATTGCCCAAGACAGTATCACCTTTTTCCAAAAGCTACTTATATGATCGCCTACTTTTATAAGACCGTCTTTATGTAGATGCCTACAGTTATATCCTCCATTTTTTTTCCAAATCGTCCAAAATAGGTGTTTTCCATGGCGCAAACTTATCAAGGTCTATAAATTGTTTAATCCAACTTGATTTAAGTGAGTGACTTTAATGACTTAAGTATTTATCATAATATTGCGTTTGACTTTATCAGGTTTATTTGACCAAAGAAAATTAAACATCAACTGTCCCTATAAACATATTCAGGGGGGGGGGGGGGGGGGGGGGTGGGGGGGGGGGGGGGGGTCAGGCAAAACGGTGAAAAATTGAATAAGATTTGGCAAGGCAAGAGTTTTTAAAACTGCTGTTTTTCCTGTAAAGCAACTTCTTATGGGATCTATGTGTCTCGACTTATTCGATTTTCTAGAGCTTGTACTCGAGTTGAGGACTTTAATATTCGTAATCTTTGTATAACTAAAAAGATACTCCATCAGGGTTACTGTTACCATAAATTTCGTAAAACATTTGCAAAATTGTATTATATCTTCTTTCCAAATACAAAGGTAATTTAAGAACTATTCTGCGACAAAAAGAAATATAAAAAGATCGGACAGGGAAAGTAGCATTCAAGGAGGACAGTTAACCACAAAACACAGAAACAAACACGCAAACAGACAAACAAGAAGGCAAAAGCAATAATAAATGCAAACGACATCACAAACACAAAAGGGTTGACAATAAGGATATCGCCTTGGAACGGTCAGTGGCAAAGTAGGCCACTGGGGGGTTTAAATCGGTTCTAGGGTGCACCAAACCTCACACTTACCCTACTGTCATCTCATTAAAACAGGACAGTGTAAATAAAGAAATCCCCGCCATGATCTAATCTCTAACCAACAAGGCAGCATCAATAGGCAATATAAGTAAAACACTAATATGCTCGTGTAAATATAATACAAAATAACAATAGCCTAGAAAGCCACAATGAAGGTACTCAATGACTTGGCTGAAGCCAGAACAGTAAGTGAATAAACCATTAAGGGCACGTCAAGAAAGATCATGGACAAACATCAAACGCCACCGTCCCAATGGGCTTTAGGTAGGCGTCATCATAGGGTCTACAAGTTTAACAAAGATAGTATGAAAGTGATCATGACCAAGAATCTTACGAAGTTTATAAATCACATCGCCATAGAAGTCAGGTTGTGATAGTCCTTGTCGCAGAAGAGTCCTTAAATTACTTTTATATTTATTTATATTTTATTAAGACTTCTATGGTGACGTGATTAACAAACTTCGTAAGATCCTTGGTCATGATCACTTTAATACTATCTTTGTTAAACTTGTTAAAAGGTTTATCAAAAGAGGTTATGACCCTATCATTTTGCAACGCACTGCATGCTTGGTGGTGGACCCATGTACAGTTCGCCACTATGCTTTCCTCTTTGAGTGTGTGATGACCGGAGAGGTTGTGTACCCTATGATGACGTCTACCAAAATATAGATATAAAAATCGAAAGGAAAAGCAGTATTCAATGACGACATACAACCACAAACACACACATAAACAAAGAACAAATTTAACGATGGATAAAAGGCCAACTAATACATCACAAACACAAAATGGTTGACAATAGGGCTACCGTCTTGGAACAGTGAATGGCTAAAAAGGCCGCTGGGTGTTTAAACCATGTTCTAGGGAGCACCAAACCTCACACATACCCGACTGCCAACCCAATAAAACGGGATAGTGTAAATAACGAAATCCCCGCCATGCACTATTCTCTAAAAAACAAGGTAACATTAGGTGGCAATATAAGTAAAACATAAAGATGCTCGTGTAAATATAAATACAAAAAACAATAGCCTAGAAAACCACAAAGAAGGCACTCACTGACTTGGCAGAAGCCAGAGCAACAAGAGAATAAACCATAGACAAGACAAGACAAGGGAGGGGGATTAAAGTTTGGAGTGTGCATTACCAAATATTGAAAAAGGGTCATAATTCTAATGTTCCTGGTCCGATATAATTTAAAATATAACAACCAATTTGTAGTGTTTTTTTTTTAAAAGTTGTGTTACCATGGCAACCACATCTCTTATGCGAATCTACCCAAAAGGGGAGGTGCACAACTACATCCAGAGACAAACATTCTTGCCAAGAAAGATAAAAATATCGGATAGGGAAAGCAGCATTCAAGGACAACAGTCAACCACAAAACAAAAAAAACAAACATGCAAACAGACAAACGAGAAGGCAAAAGTAATAAAAAATGCAAACGACATCACAAACACAAAAGGGTTGACAATAGGGCTACGGCCTTGGAATGGTCAGTGGCAACAAAGGCCACTGGGGGTTTAAACCGGTTCTAGGGTGCATCAAACCTCACACATACCCTACTGTCATCCTATTAAAACAGGACAGTGTAAATAAAGAAATCCCCGCCATGATCTAATCTCTAACCAACAAGGCAGCATCAACAGGCAATATAAGTAAAACACAAATATGCTCGTGTAAATATAATACGAAAAAACAACAACAATAGCCTAGAAAGCCACAATGAAGGTACTCAATGACTTGGCAGAATGAATGAATGAATGGTGTTTTACGGCACGTCGACACATAAATAGGTCATATTGTGCGCAAAAAAGAGATGAAAAATGAAGAATTAAAAATTAATGTAAATATATAAAGATAAAATTATTAAAAAATAAGGGATGATAAGGTGTAATATAAACTATGTATGTAAATCAACAAATGCCCGTCAACGGGTATATAAACAAGTAAATATATATAAGAACACATTACAATGATTTATATAGTCTGATCTCTTTGAGGAAATCTAAAACAAGACTAAAAACTACAGTATCAAATAACTCTTTCATAGTATTAACATTGTAGTACCTTTGACGCATAGGATCAAAGTCTACACATTCCAATAATATGTGTTTGACCGTTAACGGTGCAAAGCAGGGTATACATTCTGGTAATTGCTCACCATGTAATAAATATGAATGAGTATAACGTGTATGCCCTATCCTGCACCTGGCTAGTATAACTTCCTCTCGACGAATGGGTCTAGTAGAAGAACGCCATTCTCCGAGTAACGGTTTAATTGAATGGAGTTTATTGTTAACGGACAAATCCCAAGCGGTTTGCCAAGAGTTACGAATGTATGTGTTGATACAACTTTTAAAATCAGTATAAGGTAATTTGGTATTAGATATAGGTAAATCTAATGCTGCCTTAGCAGCACTATCAGCTCTATCATTACCACGTATTCCTACATGGCTTGGAAGCCAGCAGAAAATAATAACATTATCAATTATAAGAGAATTGTACTTTTCTAAAAGTTGAAGCACAACTGGGTTATCATGTTTCATATTACCCAGTGCTTGAAGAGATGAAAGGGAATCAGAAAAGATTACGAAATGGTCATCATCAGATTCCTGAATATAATTTAAGGCAAGTTCAATTGCCTTAAGTTCAGCTGAAAAGATAGAGGCCTTGTCAGGCAGGCGGCTCTCTATGCTGTGTTTGTGAACAGCTGCTGCAGCTACCTTATCTCCATCTTTAGAGCCATCTGTGTAGATATGTTGAAAGTCACTGTATTTCGATATAATTTCATTAAATTTGCTTTGAAAGACAGTAGGGTCTGTACTGGATTTGTTATTATTACAAAGATCAAAAATAATTGTTGGAGTTTCCAAAGTCCACGGTGGAATTTGTGGTACTTTGTACTTGGCAATCAAATTTAGGTCGATTTCAGTGTTTCTTAATTTTGGTTTAATACGAAGACCAAATGGTCGAATGGCCTTCGGGTTTCGATCAAAAAGAGGTTCACAACTAGGATGGAAAACGTTATCGAAAGTTGGGTTTGAAGGGTTAGACTTTAATTTAATGGCGTATTGAAGAGCTAATTTGTCTCGTCTATGAGACAGTGATGGTTCATTTGCTTCAACATATAGACTTTCGGCTGGTGATGTACGAAAGGCACATAAGGCGAGTCGTAATCCTTGATTATGTATAGGGTCGAGCATCTGCAGGTACGACTTGAGAGTCGATCCATATACTACTGAGCCGTAGTCCAGCTTGGATCTGATAAGAGATCTGTAAAGTCGCAAGAGGACTTTTCGATCTGCTCCCCAATTAGTGTTTGCAACAACTTTAAGTAAGTTAAGAGCTTTAAGGCATTTGGCCTTCAAGTATTTAAGGTGTTGTATAAACGTTAATTTACGGTCGAAAATAAGACCTAGGAATTTTGTCTCATCCACTACTGGTATTGGTGACCCGTCCAGTGTTAGATGAGGGTCTGCATGATGTTTACGAAGTTGACAAAAGTGCATACAATTAGTTTTAGATTTAGAAAATTTAAAACCATTTTCATCAGACCAGGTCTGAAGTTTATTGAGACACTGTTGTAATTGTCTCTCGATAGTATTCATGTTTTTTGCACGATAACATATAACAAAGTCGTTAACATATAGCGAACAATCCACACCTGGATTGATGCATTTTACTATGCTGTTAATCTTTATATTAAAAAGTGTGACAGATAGTATGCTGCCCTGTGGAACACCCATCTCCTGTTCATGAATATCAGAGAGGGTTGAACCCATTCGGACACGAAACTGCCTATCATCTAAGAATTTCTCTATAAAAATGGGTAATCAGCCTCTAAGACCAATGTCATGTAGATCATTCATAATACCGCACTTCCATGCAGTATCATATGCTTTCTCCAAGTGAAAAAATACAGCCACTAAATGTTCTTTTTTTACGAAAGCTTCCCTAATAAACGATTCAAATCGTATGAGATTGTCTGTTGTGCCTCGTTGGCGCCGGAATCCACTTTGATACTTTGTTATCAGTTTGTTGGATTCCAGGTACCAAACGAGTCTCTCATTAATCATTCGTTCCATGGTTTTACATATACAACTCGTTAAAGCGATTGGGCGATAATTTATTGGGTCCGTATGATCCTTTCCAGGTTTTTGGACTGGAATAACGATTGCTTCCCGCCAAGAATCGGGGAAGATTCCCGTCACCCAAACCTTATTAAATATATCAAGAAGGGTAGAGAGACAGGATTCAGGTAAATGTTTTAGTAATTGATAATAAATATCATCAGGACCAGCTGATGTATCATGAGCCTTTTTAAGGGACTCTCGAAGTTCTTTGAGAGGGAATAGTTTATTGTATTTTTTCAAGTTTTTCGACTTGAAGTTCAGCTTCTTCTGTTCTTTTTGTTTCTTATTTTTCAGAAAATTTGGTTGACAATTTTCAGAAGAAGAATTTTTTGAAAAAGTTTCTACCAAAGTGTTTGTAATATCTTTGACAGATGTTATATCTCCATTATCTGTTTTAAGATGATTTACAGAACTAGAATTACCTTTACCACTTATTTTCCGGACCATGTCCCATGTCTTCTTAAGAGATGAGCGAGAATTCAGCCTAGAGACGTAAGATCTCCAGGATTTCCTCTTGCTATCCTTAATAGTACGACGGGCTTTCGCACGAAAAACTCTAAAGTTATCTAAATGTGTTTGAGTTGGCCGCAAGTTAAAATTATTTAATGCAGCTTTACGATCGCTGACTGCCTTTTTGCAGTCATCGTCGTACCATGGTTTATGTGGGCGTTTAGGATTTGCCGAGGTTTTTGGAATGGTTTGATCAGCTATATCGTGAAGAGTTTTGGTAAAAAGAGCAGTTGCGTCTTCGACATCCTCGAAAACGGAAGGCTTTAATTGTTCCTCGCAAAGAGATTGAAACGTAGTCCAATCAGCCTTGCGAAGTTTCCATCGTTGCGTTTTTTCGAGAAGTGGAGGGCCGATATTTTCAAGAAATATGGGGAAGTGGTCACTTCCACAGAGGTCGTATCCAACACTCCACGAAAAATCCATCAAAAGCGTTGGACCGCATATTGTTAAATCAATGGAAGAATGAGAGCCAGTAGCAGGATGTAAGTAAGTATGTGACTTATTATTAAAAAGACACAAATTGTTTTTGGCTAAGAAATCCTCAATTTTCTTGCCTTTATCGTTTATATCTTTACAACCCCAGATGTAGTTGTGTGCATTAAAATCGCCCAAGAGTATAAAAGGTGATGGCAATTGTGCAACTAGGTGATTTAGATATTTAGGGTCTAGTGAAGAACTAGGTGGCAAATATAAGGAACATATTGTTATGATTCTGTGCATAGTAACACTGACCGCAATAGCTTGCAAATTTGTTTTCAACGCAACAGCTCTGTGAGGAATGTTTCGATTAACGATTATCGAAACTCCACCAGTGGCCTTGTCCCCGGTATCACAAATATGATTGTATAGTGAGTATTGTTTAAAAGATACCTTATCACTTGTCTTCAAGAATGTTTCCAACAAGGGGACATTTGCTGTGGATATCCAACAGCAAAATGCCAAGAATACGTAAAAGGTATACTCATATAAAGCTAACGCATCAGACCCCCCATACCACCCAGCGGACATAACCCCTTAACTATAAAAAGTGTCACGAGTATAGCCATATATCGTTTTGAAATACATGATTAGCCCGTGCGCCACCGCCATAATATACCCTATCTATATAATGTTTAAAGTAGAACAATATAAAAAGTAAGTAAGATACAGTGTACTGGTACTGTTTGAATAATAAGGTCGGGTCTCTTATAGCTGGCGTGACAAACCGATTGATCAGATCGGGCCAAATCTGACCGCCCGTCTAGTTGAAGTCCGGACCAAAGTGGTGTGTTGCAACGTGGAGATAACTACCAGATCTCCACGCCACTCAACCACCAGGACTCCCTTCTCCAACGACACGGGTCGTCACCCACGTCAACAGGTGGGTTACATTTTGGGGGATGACTTGGCAGAAGCCAGAGAAACAAGATAATAAACTATTAAGGGAACGACAGGAAAGATCATAGACAAACATCAAACGCCACCGTCCCAATGGACTTTAGGTAGGCGTCATCATAGGGTCCACAGCCTGTCCGGTCATCGTACAATTAAAGAGGAAAGCACAGTGGCGAACTGTAAAAGGGTCCACCACCAAGCATGCAGTACGTTGCAAAATGATAGGGTCATAACCTGTTTTGATAAACTTTTAAACAAGTTTAACAAAGATGGTATGAAAGTGATCATGACCAAGAATCTTACGAAGTTTATAAATGACATCACCATAGAAGTCAGTTGGTGATAGTCCTTGTCGCAGAAGAGTCCTTACATTACTTTTATATTTGGAAAGAAGATCAGGGTTACGATAATAACATTTTGCAAAGGTTTTACGAAGTTTATGGTAACGGTTACCCTGATTAAGTAGCCTTTTAGTTATACACAGATTACGAATATTGAAGTCCTCAACTCGAGTACAAGCTCTTGAAAGGTGTCATATAAAGCTTCAATAACATCTGCCTGGGTATCTGGTGAAAGACTCAACATGAAATGCCTTTCATAGCAAAATAAAAACAAATCTGCGACAAGTGGTGCACAGTTTGTACCCATAGGGATACCAACAATTTGTCTATAAACGGTGGTACCATACCTGACGAAAATATTATCTAATAGGGAGATAAGTGCTTCACAAACTTCATAGCAAGTCCACATAGTCTAAACTGCCGTAAGTAAAAAACGCTTTAATATTATTACATGCCAAAAATGTAGTATGTTCTCGAGCGAATGTTTTTTGAAGAAGAGAAATTAGCTTGTCTTTAATAAGATGATGTGGTAAGGTTGTATATAGTGTAGAGAAGTCATAAGCACTCATTGATGAAACTTGACCTTTATTGAAAATTTTATCAAGAACGTCTCCTGAATTTTTTATAGACCAAAATAAATTAATCCCAGAATTTTCATAAGTTTTATCACAATATAGTTTAACGTGATCTTTAACGGCAGTAAGACAAGAAGTTAAAAGTTTGGAGATGTTTGTTGTGGTGCAGGCACTAGAATTAGAAATAAAGCGAGCCTTATACGGATTTTTATGTAATATAGGAATCCAGTAAATGGTAGGCAGTTTATTTTGCTTATCATTTACACCAGCCTTGAAAGTAGTGCACGGAGTGGTATGTGCGGAAACAACATCATTCTCAGTAGAATTAACTAGAGTATACGAATTAGTGCTAACCCAAGTTTGGCATTGGTAAATACCAGCTGTTCTTGGGTTGTCACGAAGACAAGCGATATTTAGTGATGTGTTAACAAGTTGTGTTACCATGGCAGCATATTTCTCATGCGAATATACCCAAAAGGGAAGATGCACAACTAGACTATAACACAAAGATACCTGCTAAGTTTCCAGTTTGTAGTTCCAGCTGTTATTGAGTTATCGCGAAGACAGGCGATTTTTAGTGTTTTTTTACATGTTTTATTACCATGGCAACCACATTTCTCATGCAAATCTAACAAAAAGAGGAGGTGCTTAACTAGACCATGACACAAACATTCCTGCCAAGGTTTGAGTTTTTAGTGTCAGCCGTTCTTGAGTTATCGCAAAGGCAAGAAGATTTCGGGATGGACCGACCGACAGACAGACATTATTTTTCTATATGTTTTGTTAACATGGCAACCACATTTCTTATGCTACCCAAAAGGGAAGGTGCACAACTAGACTAGACATGAAGATTTTGGGATGGACCGACCGACTGACAGAAAGACAGACAGACCAACCGACATTTGCATAGCAATATGCTCCCCCTTCGGGAAGGGGGAATAATTAATAAGATTATTATCGAGATCATAGTAATAAATACACAAAAGGAATATCTTTTGGAAGTAACACACACCGCCAAAACATTACTAAATAAATAGTCTGTGTATTAATTGTTAGAAATCTCACAAATTAAGGATAGTATCCTTGTTATCAGAAACCGAAGTAGATATAGAACTAGAATGGGAGGTCATTCACAGAACCCAAAACACGAATACAAAACAAACGACTAAAACAATGACATGTATGCGACACCACTAACATAAACGGTTTTGCAATAAGGGTATTGCCTTAGAACGGACAGTATTAACAAGACAACTGGGAGTTTATACCAGGGTCTAGGGTGTACCAAACTTCAATATTATCCTATTGCCATCACAATAAAATGGGACAGTGTAAATAAAGAAATCCCTGCAGGCTATATTTTCACAGAAACTACGCAGCATTAATAGGCAATATAAGTACTCAATGGCCAAGGCAACACGAGAATAAACCATTCAATATAAGACAAGACACTATTGAAGACAAACATCAAACGTTATCAATACGGCCATGGCACAATCAAAGTGGTAAGCGTAGTGTCGAACTGTAACTTGGCCAACCACTAAACATGCAGTGCGTTGCAAAATGATAGGGTCATAACCATTTTTTGATAAACTGTTTTACAAGTTTAATTACGATTTCATGAAAGTGATCATGACCAAGGATCTTACGAAATGTGTCAGCATATAAGTCAGTGTATTATAGTCCTTGTTGCGGAAGTGTCCTGACGTTACTTATATATTTTAAACGTAGATCAAGATTACGAAAATAAACGTTTGCAAAGGTGCTTCGAAGTGTATAGTAACTGTAGCCCTGATTGAGTAGATTCTTAATTAGGTGGTGTATCTCCAGACGGAAGTGTTGTATTGCTGGAATACTGGAATGTTCATATTAGCATATGTTGACAAGTTTCCGTTTCTTTTAGAAACGAATGAGTAGGTTTTCGTTTTGTGTCTATCATAATGGCTAGGCGCCTCCTTTGCGAACAGCCAATCCTTGACATCTGACTAAATGCATCTATTTCTCTTTAAAGTACAGATCCATTACACATCATTGTCAACGTGTCACCGTATTTGCACACCTTGTGGGTGGTTGTGATCCCCATCATATGAAACTTACTGTGCGCATGCCTGCGAATGTTACTTGTGCCATCGTGTGGTGTGTTTTATGATATTGAAATGCAGATATCATCGTGTGTTGAAACATTCGTTTTAGAAAACGGATGAATTATTGATTTGCGCGTTACTCATTAGTATTAGGCACCCTGTAGAAGTTCGCTTGGAGGTTGTTTGCCACATGCTGTTTGCAGGTGTGTTTCCCTATGTATATATAGTAGATACAAACATACAGCAAAAGAACGCCTTTCACAAACAATTGATCAGCAAAGGATGTTCCATTGAAACGTGTGAGAAATAGTCGTTTTCTTTACCAATAACATCATTGCTTTAAGTAATAAAAGTGCTAGCAAGCTTCAGGGATTGCTGCTAATTAATACTCGAACACGAACGACCTTTCTCTTTCTTCAGAAGGAAATATAATATAAAGAAAACTATAACAATGTACAGATTATAATGCTATTGATCGTTAATTTAAGGAAATTCCCGCAAAATGGCTAAATCAGCATATAAGAAAGATGAAAATATCGGATATGGAAAGCAGTGTTCAAGGACGACAGTCAACCACAAAACACAAAAACAAACACGCAAACAGACAAACGAGAAGGGAAATGTAATAAAAAATGCAAACGACATCACAGGCATACAATGGTTGACAATAGGGCTATGAACGGTCAGTGGCAACAAATGACACTGGGGGTTTAAACCGGTTCTAGGGTGCACCAAACCTCACACTTACCCTACTGTCATCCTATTAAAACAGGACAGTGTGAATAAAGAAATCCCCACCATGATCTAATCTCTAACCAACAAGGCAGCATCAATAGGCAATATAAGTAAAACACAAATATGCTCGTATAAATATAATACAAAAAAACAATAGCCTAGAAAGCCACAATGAAGGTACTCAATGACCTGGCAGAAGCCAGAGCAACAAAAGAGTAAACCATTAAGGGCAAGACAAGAAAGATCATAGACACACATCAAACGCAATCGTCCCATTGAACTTTAGGTAGGCGTCGTCATAGTGTCCACAGCCTGTCCGGTCATCGTACAATTAAAGAGGAAAGCAAAGTGGCAAACTGTAAAAGGGTCCAACACCAAGCATGCAGTACGTTGCAAAATTATAGGGTCGTAACCTCTTTTGATAAACGTTTTAACAAGTTTAACAAAGATAGTATGAAAGTGATCATGACCAAGAATCTTACGAAGTTTATAAATCACATCTCCATAGATAGTCCTTGTCGCAGAAGAGTCCTTAAATTACTTTTATTTTTGGAAAGAAGATCAGGGTTACGATAATACAATTTTGCAAAGGTTTTACGACGTTTATGGTAACGGTAATCCTGATTGAGTAGCTTTTTAGTTATACAAAGATTACGAATATTAAAGTCCTCAACTCGAGTACAAGCTCTTGAAAAACGAATAAGTTGAGATATACACATCTCATAAGAAGTTGCTCGGGGAACATCCCCATCCAAGTGGGGATAATTAACAATCTCAAAATTAAAATCATCTCTCTTGACATAGATTTTGCTAATTATTTCACCATTTTCAATCGAGAGATCTAAATCAAGAAAAGAAGCGTTATTATCAGATATATTAGCTTTGTTAAGCTGAAAAGAAATATAAAAAGATCGGACAGGGAAAGTAGCATTCAAGGAGGAGTTTCTTCAGGATAAATGTTATTAACTACAGTTGGAAAGAAAGGGTTGTCAATGTTCAATATGTCATCCAGATACCGTGTCATTAAAGTCTTCAGTAACATCTGCCTGGGTATCTGGTGAAAGACTCAACATGAAATATCTTTCATAGCAAAATAAAAACAAATCTGCGACAAGTGGTGCACAGTTCGTACCCATAGGGATATCAACAATTTGTCTATAAACGGTGGTTCCATACCTGACGAAAATATTATCTAATAGGAAGATGAGTGCTTCACAATCTTCATAGCAAGTCCACATAGTATAATTGTCTAAATTGTCGTTAGTAAAAAACGCTTTAATATTATTACAGGCCAAGATTGTAGTATTTTCTCTAGCGAATGCTTTTTGAATAAGAGAAATTAGCTTGTCTTTGATAAGATGATGTGGTAACTTTGTATATAGTGTAGAGAAATTATAAGTGCTTATAGATGAAACATGACATTTATTGAACATTTTATCAAGAACGTCTCCTGAATGTTTTATAGCCCAAAACAAAATTAAGGCACTAGAATTCGAAATATAGCGGGGCCTATATGGAGTTTGCAATTCAAGAAATCTTTGTTAAGGTTATTAAATACCCTTGAACAAAATAGAATAAAATACATCAGCTGATTACGGAGTATGTCAACAATTTGTTTGCAGCATATATCTAATAGTTATCAATATGTACAATAAGACGTATATGCTATGTTTGTATATGTATTGGATGCTTTAGAATTTTTTTTTAAATTAAATTCTCTATTATTCCAACCCATCATATCAGCTGTTATCTTAATAAAATTAAGTACACATACTATATATGTGCGTGTTAGGATATAATTATAATCATACAGACGTCTTAATTCAATACATGCTGAACTATATTGTCAATATTACTGAAATATACTGAAACACACTGCATGTTTAGTGGTTGGCCAAAATAAGGTTCGCCAATATGTTTATCTCTTTGATCCTTTGATCCGACAGGGTGTGGGCCCTATGATGACGTCCACCTGAATACCGAAAAGGCTGGTGACGGTTGATATTGATTTGCAAGCTTAACTTGTCGAGCCCTTAACAGTTTATTATCGTGATGCTCGTGCTTCTGCCAAGCCAAAGAGTATTTGCGTTGTGGTGGCGTTTTTGTTGTAGATTTGTATGTTAATCATTATCATCGTGCCATTATATTTTTATTGCCTATTGATGCTGTCTAGTTACTTCACAGGATATATCCAAGCGGAGATTATGTAAATATCATATCCTCTTGAGGAATTATCATTTCGAGGGTTGATAATATCCACTGGCATCCTCAGGATGATGTGATTTTTATTTTATTATATCGATTAAATACTTCATTGGGAAATCGCATTAATATGACAGGTCTTTTTCCGATAGTAAAGAAAAATGTTGTTGAAGTCTTTTTTTAGAACTGAACTTTTCAAAAAGCTAGCTGGATGATATTTTGCGCTATCACGCGTTGAGGGTGATAGCGCGAAACATCAACCCGGCAGGTTATGGGGAGTTTACATGAAGTGTTTACAGTGAGATAAAATAATTCTTCATTAACATTATCGTGTCAATTGGGATTACGATAGGGTAACTGTGCGGTTCGGATCTACCTAGAACCTGATTCAAGGCTTAAACACCACAGCAACATCATTTTAGCCACTAACGGTAGCCCTACTGTGACCCCTTTTTCTGTTCCTGCTGTTTATTTCCTATACGTGTTTCTTTCGCTGCGTTCTGTCAATGCTATATTTTCTGTTTAATTATTATACCTTTAATTATTACACGACATTGTGCTCTTATTCTTCTGTTTGTGTTGCTTACAATGGATCCTTTTTTCAGTATTTAGTGTTTCTATGTAAATCCAGTTAATGTATTTTAATGATATTTCCATCTGACAAATCATGCAAAGTTACTACGTGCTGTATGTGTCAATCTATGTGTTGTTAACTGATCATGTTACCCAACGCTATGATACAACATGTCAGATTTAATTATTACGGAAATATTGATTTGCACATGAAACACATTACTACATTAACATAAAAGCAATATCAAGTAACCTGATGCCTTGTGTAAAACATGCGATTATACACAACGAGGAAGCCACTACGTGGTCCTGCCTGATAGAAAGCTTATATTAGCAAGTTTTATAACGGATATTTCGACAATAAATCAAGTTTAAAAACATCTATTTACTGAAAAATATGTGATATCCTGTTACATGTTTTAATTTTACAAGCTGCAAACTTTTTAAACCGAGATTGAGGTTATATTTCATACCCCAGCCAATACAGTTATCGCTTGGAGAAGTGGTTGGATGGGGTATGAAAGTTAATAATCTGACCACGTAAGGCTGAGTACACGTTTAAATAGTGAAGAATTAACCAGCGGTCACTTCTGTGGTCATTTAAACTTGTAATACAATGTACGCTCGCCGCCATACAATTATATATAAATGACATTCTTCCAATTAATCGATGCTTACTGATTAATGGGATCAATTAGTTAAATGTCACGAGAAGATGTAACACATCAAACAGTCGAAATGTAGCATTCACAGAAAATGATCGGCCAACATATACTGAAAGGAAAAAGAAACGCAGGGTGCGTATTTCCGCTATATATATACTGTACACTTAATTCCATATATATTCCCAGGAAATCTCAAGATGATCAGTAAAAATTAAGTGCAGTTAGTTAGAGAAAGGACACAACTATGATGTTGTAGACGTTTTAATCACAGTACACGTTGTAACAAGAAATTCATAAATGCTGAAGTTCCTCTTTGAAAAATTGAGCCAGTTCAGTACTGTATTTAATGTTAAGTGATTGCAACATTTAAAGCCTAAGTTTGCTCACCTGCTTGAGCCAAATGCGCATTCTGACGATAACGAAACTTAAAAGGGGTAACCATTGGTGTGTTCAGTGCTGTTTAAACCTTCTTTCTAAAAGGACAGGCCTAATCTCGCCCTGTACCCTTCGATTAGCAGTAGCATTTTAAACATACAATATATAGCGGAAATACGCACCCTGCGTTTCTTTTTCCTTTCAGTATACTATAGTAAACACAGATACAAAAGTCAACCAGAAAATGTAGCATTTCCACGACGCAATCAGCCGAACACAGGGATTCAAAACGAACAAATGATAAACAGAAACCAATTATACCACAACACAAACATAGCATTCTGCCAAGATTAGATATAGCATGGCGGAGCCTTCCTTAAATATCATTTCCAATTTAATTGGGACTTCATTCTCTTGTTGCTCAGGCTTCTGCCAAGTCATTGAGTACCTCCTTTGTGGTTTTCTAGTCTAGTTTTTTTTTTTGTATTTATATATACACGAGCATCTTTGTGTTTTACTT